>JABXWE010000829.1:0-38242 GCA_014611495.1 Limonius californicus | reverse complement strand
GAAGTATATTATTAACAAAAAAATTTACATCAGATGCATTTTGTTCCATTGCACTTGCCTGCAAATTTTCATAAATATCGTTCTTTTCGTTTAAAAGATATTTACTTGGTTCCATACTTTATCCCAACCCTGTATGTTTTGTGGTTTATGTACCCATTAAATTATAACTTCCATATAAAAAATATAGGATATATGGAAAAAATGTTTTGAAAACAACTAAAGTAACTCATTTTATGTAGCGTCCATACTTTTAAAGTGAAATATAGTATACCGATGCAGAATTGGCCAAAGCTCTATTGGAATTGTAACGAACATTTTTTGTTCAATGCTTTTTTAAGTGTTTTAGAGCTAAAGTGTAAGTAATAGGTTCTCCTCGAATAATAAATTCCGCACTTGTAACGGTTATCGTTTGGATTTTTCGTCTTTAAGCAAATAAAACTGCTACTTATAGAAAAATCAGTAATGCCTTCATATTATTGAAACAAAAAACCTTGCATTATTGTTTTTATAACTTTAACAACCAATACACTTTATAATAAATTAGAAATAATAGTAATAAGAACAATAATCCCATTCAAGTGAAGCTAGAAATGGTTTAGTTGAGATTTTTTGCTTTTGGTATTAATTATTTTTAAAATAAAATGCCACAATTTTATTGTAGTGACGTTTAATACGTTGAAATAATGGAGAAACAACAAAATCTTTTTTTATGTAATTCCACCAAAATATGGAATTCTACCAAAGCAGCCCTTTTCAATGCGTTCTTATTCTGTTTGAAAAAATGGAAATTTAAAAATGATAACATATGTGGATACGATATTTCTCTTTATATAAAAAACTTATTCACACTTAGCTCCTAAATACCCTAAATAAAAAAGCAAACAATTTAACAATAAAGAGTGCAGATTAAAATTTCTACATCCTGTATATTTACATATATACAGGGTGTTTCAGAACTGCACGGCACTATTTTATGGATGTGTTCTCCAGCACGAAATAAACAAAAAAGTTTATACAAACATATGGCTCAAATTGATTTATTACCGAGATATTGAAAGTTAAAGAGAAATAGCTTAAAGTTAATCAAGTAGTCGTCAATTGCATATCGTTTATTTTTTTAACAGTTGATTAAACATCTGCCATTAAATCTGTTGATTAGTATTAAGGTAAAAATCCTAAAACGTTTGAAGCCATTGAAAGACGTCTTAGGGAGACTCGCACGCTAAAGCCTGAACGAATAATCGCTGGTCGGCAAAGATTTCGACGAACTGCAAACGTTGAAGAAGGGATACTCAATGCTGTTCAGTTATCTCCTAGTACTAGCACCAGAAGATTGTCACTTCGTATGACGAACATTGCGTGAGCAACAATTGTATCCATTTCAAGTTACGCTTGTGCAAGATCTGTTACCAGAAGATTATAACAAGCGCAGAAATTTCTGCCAATGGTTAATTCGACAATGCATACGAGATCCTAACTTCCTGAGTTGCCAGCTGGTTAGCGATGAATCATGTTTTACAAGACATGGTATTACTAATTTTCGAAACACCCATACTTGGAACAAAGAAAACCCTCATACGACTGCCAGTATGCATTACCAACATACCTTTTCATTAAATGTCCGATGTGGTCTTCTTGGTGGCAATCTCATCGGCCCCTTCTTTTTACCAACAAGGCTTTTAGGAATATTTTGCTTGCATTTTTTGCAAAGTGATCTGTATAACCTTCTAGACGACATTCTGATTGCCAATAGGAAGGGGAAGTGGTTTATGCATGATGGTGTCCCTGTCCACTTTCCTCATATTGTCACTGATTATTTAAACAGAACATATGGTAATCGATGGGTTGGTCGAAACGGACCTGTTAAATGGCTACCACGATCTCCTGATCTAACGCCATTAGATTATTTTGTGTGGGGCTGGATGAAGTCTATGGTTTATTCTACGTCTATTGGCACACAAGAAGAGCTAAGGAATCGCATCGTGGAAGCAGCAGCAACTATCAAAGGTCGTCCTGCTGTTATAAGGCGTGTCAGAGAAGTATAGATTGGTCGTGCTGAATGCTGCATTCAACAAAATGGAGACCACTTTGAACAGTTTCATTGATTTGAAAGAGCGAGATCTAGGACGTGGTTTTCCAAGCATCTCTAAGCACTGCAGGCATTATTGGCTTATTGTACACCCTAACTAATAATTTTTCCTATCTGGGGTAATTCCAGCTCCAGTAGTGATTTTTAAAGTGTCACACATCGCAGTGGCTCGGGACCTACGGCTTTACTTCTTATCCGACAGAAGGCGCATTTGCAGATTTTTCCCCGCTAGAAAAATCTTGCCGGCTTCAGCCAGGTTTGAACCCGCGTCCCCCGGATCTAAAGGCAAATGCGCTAACCACTAGACCACCGAGGCCGGCACTTTGAACAGTTACTCTGAATTTTTTATTTTTAAGTAAATATCTTTAACTTTCAATATCTCGGTAATAAATTAATCTGAGCCATATGTTTGCATGAACTTTTTTTTTATTTCGTGCTGGAGAACACATCCAATAGTGCCGTGCAGTTCCGAAACACCCTCTATATAGAGACTATCTGTTGCAAAAGGTACAGTAAAGAAATATTCGGAATAGTAAGAGATAGATTAGTTAAATGAGACAAAATCTGTCTCCTAAGGCGTACACTTTAAATCTATTTTTGTTTTCTCTAAAACATGCATAGGTTATTGTATGTGAGTGAAAAATGTTCTTATAACAAACATAGATATAGAAATAAATAAAAAGCTGTTACAGAAAAAAGTTATAGATACTTATAATCTATTTTCAAAAACTCTAGAAATACTTCCGACAACATTTTACAATTAGTGAAAAATATACAAGAAATTAATCATTAAATAAGTATCTACATTAGCTATCAAATTAGTTTATTTTTTTCTTTTTAATAATGACTTATAGGAATATTTTAATAATACAAAGTCGAATTAATAAACTTTTTCATCATTAGAGATTTGTATATTCTATCAGTAAATATGGTCTCAATCCTTCAAATGAGGTCACAAGCAACATTTATAATATTATCTGTTGTTGCTCATTTGCATTTGTTGCTTCTAGAAATATGTTTCTTAACTATCTCTGTAGTTTTTGAAAGTAAGTATATTAACTATTATATGATGAAATACAAAAAATAAGCTATTCAATGAGGTAAGACATTATGCATACTGTTTTAAAATACGTCAGTTTATGCTATATGTCGTAAATGAAATAATGACAATTCCAAACATTTTTTTTGTAACTGCTACTGATAGATATCTACAACTTTTTCTTCGAAAGTTTTTTTGTATTTCTACTCAAAGGCCTGCATGACATGGCACACAATTATGTATAAAATTTTGTGCAAAAATGTTTTTACAAAATTTTGGCGTGTCATACAGCAAAATTGTGTTCAAAACTTTGTACAAAATTCTGTAGATTCATGTTCTAAAGCTTACCGAATTTAGTTCAAAGTCGGCGTCGCATTGATGCGTAAAATAGGAATTTTTAGTGTTTATTAACGATTACAGAGGGCAGAGAAGAATATACTCGTATTTACCACGTGTTTACATCGCCTGCCGACACTCCACGCAATTTTTCTTATCACGCTCGCGGCCATTATTGCTGCAGCCTGTTTGCTTTGTCCTGCTTTCATGTGAAATAAATATAAAAGCGCCACGAACTCATGAAATTTTGATAGAATTCCACATTATCGACAATCACGATTATTTTAACAATTTTCTCCGAGATGTCATCGTAATTTGCACTTATATGCGCATGCTCACAGACAGAATTTTCTACAACATTCTGTTCCGTGTAAAAAAATTCTGTGCCGTGTCATACAGGCCTAAGACAAGTTGCTTACTTTCAAAGAAATAAGTCGATGTAGTTTTTCACTCTGGTAAGCTATGTACAAAATAGATTTTAAGTATATTCATAAGTAGACAACTTTTGTCTGCAATAATCAACCTTCCATCTCTTACCCTTTCAGAAATCTCTGTAATATACCTGCCGTACACACAGTTTTAAATATTGTAGGCGGTAATGATAATAAAGTGCTAATAATAACTGTGGGCACTGGATTGTGTTGAAGTACCGGGTTTGGGAAACAGTGATGTAAAACACTTTGAACAATACAATCTGCTATAAATGGCGGCTATGGAAACAAAAGTTATGTCTTTACTTGATTGATATAATTTATTATCTGTTGCTAACATCTGCAAAAAAATTAATCAGAACCGAAAATACAGGAAAAAGCCGCCTAGAGATTAGGCTTAGTTAAAATTAACTTAGATTAAATCTTAATCGAAATTATGCAAGGGTGTTATAATAAACTTGTTACCAAGAAAACGCTTAATCTAGGTCGGAAGAACCCCTGGTTTAATCATACGCTAAAAATGTTGCAACAGCAGCGGGATGACGTATATAAAACAGCTAAAATCAGCAATACTGCCGAAGACTGGAACTTATATAAAAATATTAAAAATCAGTATAATCATTCATTAAAAATGGGTAAAAACGAGTATTATCAAAAACAAATTGATTCCGCCAAGGGCTCATCAAAGAACATGTGGAAAAAACTGAAACAACTCATTAAAAATGAACCTGCAACCAAAGCGGAATTTATAGAATTCGAAGACATTAAATTAACGGACTGTAAAGAAATTGCCGAAAAATTTAACAACTATTTCGTTGACAGCGTCAAAGAAATTCACGAAAGCATTGAATTAGCTAATTCCAGAGTAAATATAGACGGTATTACCAACAATAACGTCAGCATATTCAAACCAATTACCTTGGCAAAATTACAGAAAGTTGTTGCAAAAATGAATAATAAATCGAGCACGGATGGTATTAATTCCAAACTAATTTCTGATGCATTACCAGTTATTGGAAAAGTGCTACTACAAATTATAAATGAATCGTTTGAAACTGGAATTTTTCCTAAAATTTGGAAAACGGCAACTGTAAGTCCAATACCAAAAGTAAATGGGACAAAGAAAGCTGTAGAATTCAGACCGATTAATATGCTGCCCGCGTTTGAAAAAATCATAGAGCACATAGCCAAGGAACAACTTGAAAACTATTTAGAAGAAAATAAAATACTAATTGACGTACAATCAGGCTTCCGTAAAAATCACTCCTGTGAAACGTCATTAAATTTGATCCTAGCAAATTGGAAGGAGGATATAGAACATGAGAAGAAAGTGGTAGCAGTTTTTCTTGATTTTAAAAGGGCTTTTGAAACAATTGACAGAGACTTACTCCTGGCAAAAATGGAAAAATACGGTATTGAGGGAACGACATTACGATGGTTTAAAGATTACTTATGTGGACGACAGCAGATCACTAGATATGAAGGAGAAGATTCTCAAGCAAAGGAAGTAGGTTTAGGGGTCCCCCAAGGATCAATTTTGGGTCCATTGTTGTTTATTATGTACATTAACGATATAAACTTATCCGTGAAGAACAGCCAGATCAACTTATTTGCCGATGACACCCTGATAACAACAGCTGATAGTGATGTGAATAGTGCCGTAACTAAATTAAATCGTGACCTTCGAAATATTTCTGAGTGGTTAAAACTTAATAAGCTTAAATTAAACACATCCAAAACTAAAGCAATGATAATTAGTAGCGGATGGATATTGCACAATACGGTGACGAATGTTGTGGTTGACGATGTTGAAATAGAGTATGTAACTAAATTTAAATACCTCGGTGTTGTAATAGATAATAGGTTAACTTTTAAGGACTATGTCAATTATGTGGTAGGAAAAGCTGCTAAAAAGATAGGTTTCTTTGGACGAATAAGTTCTAAATTAAACATTTGGTCGAGAATATTAGTGTACAAAACGATTATTGCGCCACATTTTGATTATTGTGCTAGCGTATTATTTCTGGCTAATGAAGGAGACCTGCAGAGACTGCAAAAATTGCAAAATAGAGCAATGCGAATTATTTTATCTTGTAACAAACGTACCCACATTACCTTAATGTTAGAAACCTTGCAATGGCTTAGCATAAAGCAACGAATATATTTTAATACATTAATTTTGATTTTTAAACTCATTAATAATAAATTACCTAGATATTTGAATAAGTTTATTGTATATAATAGGGATGTACATAATTACGAGACAAGATATGTAAACCATTTCAGGTTACCTGCAGCAACAAAAGCCTGCTCTCAGAAAAATTTATATTATAAAGGATTAAAACTGTATAACGAAATGCCTGACGAAGCCAAACAGGCAACCAATTTGTCTCAGTTTAGAAAGTTATGTTCTAACTATGTTAAATCTGTATGTTGAAATGTAATGTGTAAATGTAAACATCTTTTAATGAATAAACCGAATTACTTACTTACTTACTTAAAGTTAAGACAGGATAGTTTAAAATAGTTTATCAGCATATTAATCAAACTAAGGAGCAAGAAGAGGCTGTGTTCTATATTATTTTGTCGCCATCATAGTGTGATGTGTTGAAACATAAAATCTTAATCTTATTCCAACTATTTGTAAGGAACTTCAATGGAAAAACAAGGATATTAGATTGTCCATTGTTACATCAGTTGTGTCTGGGAATGCCACTAATAAAAACTACATAGTTTTCTCCTTTAAACGCTTGGGGCCTATTATCGGCTGCTTTAAAGAAGTTAACGAAGTTTCTGCATCGGAAGTATTTAAAATTCGTAACTAATCTGCCTTAAGACACAGCTACTTTTCTTTTTTCTCACATCTTTGTGTTCATCGTATCCCATCTGTAATGACGGTACACAATTTGGATTGTCACAATCACCGAGTGCTGTAAGTTTTCATTAAATATAGTGGTAGTAGTATGGGAAAGTCGAGTATAATGTATTTTAAATGCAACATGTAATTTGGTGTGACATAAATCAACAAAAAAATATTATTTAGAGATACCAACAACTCATTCGATATAAAATTTCCACATGTTTCAGTATATTTTGTTTGATGTCAATCATTGGGTAGCGTTCAGTACATTTTATGAATCAATTTAGAGAGTTTATTAATTTCTACTTTGGGTAACTCTATTATTTCCTGTTAAACCTAACCAAATTGTGGTCGCCGCAGACTCCACAATCTACTACACAACAAAAGGACTGCATGCTAATTTTTATTTTGCAGTAAATATTAGAAAAATAAGACTTCAGTGTGTAGCATATAAACCTTTGAAAACAAGTTGAATCTGCGTCCTCCAGCAGCCATATTAAATGTTATATAGAGAGTATTTTATAACTAGGCTCGCATATCATGTAAATTTTGTTCAAATTGGTGTTTATGTACACGTATTTATCAGCACTTTATCTGCTTATCATTCATTAAGTGTCAGAAAAAATAAGAAGATAAGACAGAGATAAAAACTAAGCAGTTTCAGTTTGTTCACTAAGCTAAGGTTTGGTGACATGAGCTATATATACTTGGTGCTGTGTTAGGTCACAGTAACGTTAGTTTCGGTTATATTAAAGATAGGTCAGGACATGTTCGGTTAGGTCTGGCTGAAGCAACAGTCAGTTAAAATAAGGCGACTTTTTCTAAATATAATTATAAAAATATGATATTACTATGAAAGTTATATTTCTGTAAGTTTTACGTTTATGCTATTACATCCTGACATTCTATAATGATCTTCTATAAGCAACGATAATAGGTAAAAAATAATAGGAGTATCAGTTATGTCAAAAAAGTTAAGGCAAACTTTAATTTCCCATTCTGTATCAAGGTTGTAAGGTACCCACGCTATTAACAGCATTTTTTGTGAAGGTTTTGTTTTTTGGTGTAAGTTGGAACAATTTTGAAAACAATATTGTATTAGTAAGGCACTTTCTGTTATGTGATAAAGTTTGCAAATATTCTTGATGTAAAGCCAAGTAAATATATATACATTATTATGATGTATACATTATATTTGGGATATCCTGCTATCATAAATATTGTTTATTATAAATAATAGTCTAATTTATTTACTATTTCTATTGTTAGATTATTATAAAAGTCTGAAAATTTATGGAATGCATAAATTCATTAATGAAGCTGGTTTTCCCAAATATTATGTATTTTAGAATGACACAGTGACATACCTGAGGTTACTGAGGGCATTTTCAATAATCTGCTGGGGCATTTTGAGATCAGCTTTACGCAGGGACAGCCGTGCCGGTGAGTAGCGGCTAAAACAACACATCTAGCTACTGCTATACTACGTGCCGTTCAAGCCATACAAGCACAAATTGAACATAACAAGATCATGCTTACACATACATGCTCTATCACACTCATATCAAAACTGAAATTATATGATAAAAATATAGAACAATATTTATTGTGGTCCTTACAGCTTCAGGTATATATATATACAGTGAAGTCCGGTTATAATGAACTTCAAGGGACTGTAAAAATTGGTTCGTTATAGCCGAAGTTCGTTACAAGAGTTATAACAACAAAAAATGTGCGAGTTATTATAAACTTACTTTATTATCGATAATGGTCTACATTTGTACAATAAATATAGAAACATTTATGTAAGAACGATAAACACGTATTTAATAGAAATTTATTTTAAAAAATCGGATATTTTTGTCTGCTTAGTATTACTAGCCGAATAAAGTTTGTTGATGTAAGCATCTACTTCGGCAAAACTATTTAATATACTATCCGGGATATTACGTGATTGCAGAAAATAGCGGATATCATTTGTTTTCTTATTTGCCTCTTGTACTGTTGGAGTGGCAAGATCGTTCCCCGAAACCGATTCGTCGTCATTGTCGCTGCTAATTTCTTCGACTTGCTTATTTTTGGTATCTCGAATAATGTTCTCGTCGCTTAAAATTTTTGTAGTTGCAATATTTTCGTCCACAAGTATGTAAGCTTCAAGGTCACAATCCTGAAATCTGCCCATATCAATCGTTGAAATAAAGGCAGGCGAGTCATAATTTTCTTTGTGCCGTTGTTTATTCAACCACTGGGACAAGGGCAACTCGTCATCTGAATCATATTCTTGTACTTGTTCTGTATTAAAAAATCCCCCACGTCTGAAGCAATTAGCTATCGTGTCTGTCGTTACCTTTTGCCAGGCTTTATGAACAAAATTTATAGCATCTAGCAAATTTACGTGTTGATCTTGTCCTTCATCAATGCGGTTAATTATTCGTAAAAGAAGAAATTGTCTGTAGTAACTTTTTAGGGAATGTACAACCCTGATCCATGGGTTGAAGTTTTGAGCTTGTATTTGGAGGCATAAAAACCAATTTAATAAACTGCAAATGTTGGACATCCGGATGTGCAGAGCAATTATCAACAAGTAATAAGATGTTTCGGTTTTTCTGCCGCAATTGTTCATCCCATTGACGGAATTCAATTGTAAAAAGGTTCGACGTCATCCAGGCCTTCTTATTCGCTTGTAATTAACTGGTAGGCGTTTTATATTTTTAAATCAGCGTGGATGTTTTGCCTTGCCAATCAAATTTCCTTCTTTCGGTACCAGTTAAATTTACACATACCAATACTGTGATCCGTTCTGTAGATAACTTTCCTCCAATGCACCGCTCTCCCTTGAATTTTAGTGTCTTGTCGGGTGTAAGTTTGTAAAACAAGCCCGTTTCATCTGCTTGAAACAAAATTAGCGCACCATTTAATAAATTTTGAAATAATTCTTTCAATCTTAGAATACTTATCAAAATTAATTTAATTTATTGAAATAAGAATACAAAGAATTATTTTTCAGTGATATCGAAAAATTTTGTTATGAAACAAAGTACCAAAAAAATAATCCATATTTTATTGAAATATTCAGTGAAAACTTAGGAATGAAAAAAATTTAAAGCAAACAAGGGTTTCAGTTTAAATATCGTGTATTGCCGCCTCCAGCTCGAATAACTTCCCTCAAAACGTCGTTGGATGCTATGGAAAAGATTTGTTATGAAATCTTGGGGAATGTTATGCCATTCTTCAAGAGCGCGTTTTCCAGCTCAGCCACGTTTTCAGGAGCAGGATTTCGACGTCGAATGCGTCGTTTAACATGTTCTAGCACATTCAAGTCAGGACTACGCGCTGGCCACTCTAAATGTTGAATGCCAACCTCGTTCAGATATTCCTTCACGATCTGGGCTCGGTGCGGTCTGGCATTACAGTCCATAAGCAAAAAATTGTCGCCTATGTAAGATGCAAAAGGTGCGACATGTTCTTCCAGAATCTCCTGGATGTACCTCGGAGCCTTTAATGTTCTTCCTCGGATCACTACAAGATCCGAAAGAGCCTCAAAAGTAATGCCACCCCAAAACATTATTGACCCCCCATGGAAAGGCACTTGGGGAACCATACATGCTTGGCTGTATCATTGTTCTGGTCTTCTCCAGATAAAAGTGCGTCCATCGGAAGATTGTAAGCCTATTCTGACTTCATCAGTAAACAAGACTCTCGTCCAGTCATCCAAATTCCAATCCACATGTTCCCAAGCAAACTGAAGCCTAGCTGACTTGTGGGCTATGGTTAAGAGAGGACCTGTTGCGGGGTGTCTTGCACTCAATCCAGATTCCTGAAGCCTTCTTGTTACTGTTTTGCAAGAAATTGCGACATTTCGAACATCTTGATGTTGATTTTTTATCTCGATTCCGGTGAGGAACCGATTTCTTAATGCTTGTTGGCGTATAAAACGATCGTCGATTTGGTTTGTGAATCTTGGTCGCCCTTGCCCTGGTCTCCTAGCATGTGAACCTGTTGCCCTAAACCGCTGAAGACATCGACCAATAGTCGTATGATGAACAGCAAGCTTCCGTGCAACCTCACGTTGGCTATACCCTTCTTCCATCAAGGTGACAATTTTTACAGCATTATGCTCTCTTACACTTCTTACTGCAGGCATTTCAATGTGTACACAATTCGAACAAAATGAATATCTGACCACAAGTTGAGAAAACACAGGAAAATCAAACCCACAACGCTATTACACTTGCAGACAATAACAATGCAATATTGCAGATTAGCGCAAAACAAGTCTTAACTTGCATTGACATGAATAAAAAGAGTACAAATTGTTCCACTGTTTCAGAAAATGTGTGATTTATAAGCCTCCACGATAAAGAAATTTATATATTCAAACATTTGTACGTTTTGCGCTAATTTTGTCCATTAGTGTATATTATTGTCGTTAAAGTTTTCCTTGATTTTCGGCCATACATTTTGCAGTCAGTTTTCCACAGTATCCATGTTCACACTCGCAGCTTCTCCTGTAATTTTTCCACTACAAATATTGTGTTTTTTTTTAATCTTTCGACCCAACTTCTACTGCAAGAAAATTCTTGCCCATCATTTAATTGCGTCCCCAACTTATCTGCTTTTCTGTTTAAAATAGCACCGCTAATAGTAACGTTGGCCTTGCTTTGCTGTGTAAACCGCTTTAAAAGGGCGTTATCAACATTTTCGTGAACTGATTTACGCAAATTTTTAATAGACGAATTTTTCCTTTCAAAGCTTCAATAATTTTTGTTTTGTCTTTCCATATAGTAGCAACCGTCGATTTGCTAATACTACGTTCACGGCATATTTCACTTTGTTTTTTACCGTGGTTGAGTTCCTGTAGAATACCGTATTTTGTTTTTACAGTGAACGACAATCGCGATTTTTTCAACCCTCCATTGCACAACCGTCTTCTCTGAATACTCAATTAAAACTACAAATTTCCGTCATCAATTCGCACAATCTGCATTCCTTACACTAGCTGCTTACCTAAACAATTCACTAGCCATAATAGATTTGGGACTTCACAAGAGTTCTTGCAAGCAGGTTCGCTATAAAAGGAAACTTTTTCCTATTTCACGTAAAAAAATGGACCGTTATAAGCGAAAGTTCGTTATATGTGGATTCGGTATAACACAAAAATTTTTAGCATTATTGTAATGGGGATTTTGGCGGGACTTTTAATTTAGTTCGTTACAACCGGTGGATCATTACAAGCGGGTTCAGTATAAGCGGTCTCTACTGTATTTACTATGCAGACAGAATTAAACAGTGACATATTATTTTAGTGTGAATGACACGCTATTTAAATTTATTCTTGAAAATATATACTAGAATAATGACAATCAACATAATAAGATAAAAATAATACAGACAACTTTTAGCATAATCCTATAATTTCGAAAAGAGTTTAACCTTATACCACCACTAATAATTATAGGAATGTAAGCGAGTAAGAACTTTAATGTGGATTATTGTTTGATACTTTATTCTTTCTGGAACTTGAAATAGCTACCATTTGTTTTTGAGGTTATGTTGGAGGTTATAAATTTAAATTAACATGCATCAGAATTGGCAGATATAAGATAGGTTATAGTGATTTAAATCTTGCAAGTTTATGAAATAAAGAATGAATTTAAAGATAAATAAATGGCTACTATTATTGAGGGCAGTTATATTAGTAATTTTAAATATTTTATGACAAATGGGCTTACTGAGAAGAGCAAGTAGCAGCAATTTGAAAAAGATCTAAGAGTAGCTAGTTTCTTGGATAACAGATGGGAGCAAGTGAAAAATGTGATTTGTGAAACTAGTGTTTCTATACAGGGTGTCCCATGATGTGAGGTCACTACTTCCCCTACGTGCAAGAGAGATGAAAGAAGTCAAAACTAAAGAGTGGCAATTTTCTCTGAATCGACTATTAAAGAAGTTATGGACTGTTTTAGTTAAATATTGAAGCAGCCGAAACAATAAATAATATTATTTGATACAAACTGTCTACATTACAATAGAAATTATATTATTTAGTTGTAAATATGTAAAGCAGTAAAACAATTTAAATTTGATTTCTCTGCTTGTAATTATTAACAGTGTTGATAATGTTTACTTTTACGACGCGAGAGTACGCCGATATCCATAATATATACGGTTTTTGTGATAGAAACACAGTAGCAGCTGCTCGAGAATATGGGTTGAGATTTCCAAATCGGCGACTACCAGACCGACGAATTTTCCAGCGAATACACAACCACCTATGTGAAAATTGCGAGAAATTGATAATAATCCCAGCACCTCTGTTCGTCATGTATCTGCACAAGTTAACGTACCACGAATGCGAGTTTGGAGAACATTAAAACGTCATGTTATATCCATTTCATATCCAACCTGTTCAAACCCCCTTATCTACAGATTTTGCTAGTCGTATGGAATTTTGCCGCTGGATGATTCAAAATCGAAACCTACGTAATAGAATTTTATTCACGGATGAAGCAACATTTACAAGGAATGGTTTAAATATATATTTGAAGCGTTTGCAGGCCGTTTAGGCCCGTAGCTTGATGATTTGCTTCCATTATTTCCTATTGGTAGCCTTCGGTCTCTAGTTCATTATGCGCTTTTCTCGAAGTCTTCGTACACTGCTTCCGTCCATCTTTTCCTCGGCCGCCCTACTCTGCGCGTGGTTGCTGAACTTGCATCTCTCATTCCTCTATTCTCTTGAGGTGGTCTAACCACCTTATCTTGTTTGCTTTTATCACCCGAGTGATATTTGGTTGGTTGTAAAGGTGCATCAGTTCTTCGTTTGTCCTTCTCTCCCATTGGTCTCCTACTTTTTTACCTCCTAGGATCTTTCTAAGTATTTCCCGTTCCCATGCTTCTACCGTTTTCTGTTGGCTGCTAGTAAGGACCCATGTTTCACTGGCGTACATCACCGTAGGTCTTATAACGGTCTTGTAGAGTCCCAATTTTGCACTGTGTGAGACGTCTTTTGATTTTTGCACCTTACTTAATGCACCCGCGCACCTTTCACCTTTGATTAGATTCGCTTCAATTTCTTTCGCTTCTTCACCATGTTCTGCTATAAAAGTACCTAGGAACACAAAACTTTTAACTCTTGCCCACCTTCCAGTTCAATGGATAAACTTGTACGCGTGTCTGTCTCCTGTCCGCCTAGGATCATGTACTTTGTTTTGTCTCCATTTATTTTTAGCCCTCCTTTTCTGGCATGAAATTCTACCTTTTTCATCATATGTTTTAGTTCTGTCTGTGATCTGGCTAGTAGTGTTAGATCGTCAGCGTATCCCAGGCACTGCTCTTTTGTTAATTATTGATCCTTTTGTTATAATTCCGCCGTCTGTCTCGTATTACTTTTTCAAGCATTAGGTTAAAGAGGGTTGTGGATAGTGGATCGCCTTGCCTGACTCTCCTTTGGGTTTCAAAACTTTCCGAGAGGTCACCATTTATTCGAACTTTATTTGTTGTGCCCGTTAGTGTCATCTGCACTAACTGTAAGAGTTTTTCTGGAATTTGTAGATCCATCATATCCTGCACCAGTTTGTTTCTTTGAATGGCGTCGTACGCTTGTCGAAAGTCTATGAATAGGGCAAAAATTTTGTATTATGCTCGTAGCTGGTGGCAATTACTTGCTTTAATGTATATATGTGGTCCATCACTGACCGGCCTTACCTAAACCCGCATTGATATTTTCCGAGTAGGTTATGGGTATTCTTCTAGTCTTTTTTTAATGAGTGTAGCCATTACCTTGTACGTCGCAATGTCGCATCTAATAGTGCTATACCTCTGTAGTTGCAGCAATTTGTTTTAGCTCCTTTTTTATGGATTGGCTCTAGCATCGCGCTTCTCCATTCTTCTGGTATTTTCTCAGTTTCCCATGCATGACTTATTAGTTCGTATATTTTATTTTGCAGTTCTCCACCTCCATTCTTTGAGAACTCTGGGTGGATTCCGTTTTATTACATCGTTTTACTGCTTGCATTTCGTTCCCTATTAGCTCCCGTTCTTTACTTTTTATGAGTCTTGTTGTACTGTTGTAACCTTTTTGAGTCTTTTTTATTTCTTGGTAGAAATTCCTGATTTCTTTGTTTTCCTATTTTTTTTTTGCAGCCCAGCAAGCTCTTGTTCTTCGTAATTTCTTTTCGTTCTGCTGTACGTTGCCTTCAATTTCTTCTTTTGTGCTTTGTAGTCTTGTATGTCTTTTTCCATGCCGGTACTCAGCATCTTCATTCTGTCTTTTCTCTTTTTTTCTAATTCCTCCTTGCACCTATCGTCAAACCAGCTTTTCTTCTTTTTCTCTGTCTTCTGCTGCGCTAGGTTTTCTTCTGCGGCATGTATTATTACGTTTTCTATTTGGGTCCATTTTTCTTCCATTTCCATCGTCTCCTTCATTGCCTTACCCTTTTTTTCTGTTTTAACCTGAAATCCTGTTTGTCGCTGGGTAGATGCTGTAAGTCCGTTGACCTCTTTTTTTTCTTTGGGCTTTATGTTTTATTTTTTTGGAGGGCCTCTGGAATTTGGTATTCATTTTTTACTCTTACCAAGCAGTGGTCTGAGTCTGTGTCTGTTCCTCTATGACTTCTTACGCTAGTTATTATATTGACGTGCATTTCATGGAAGAGGATGTGATCTATCTGGTTTGTCGTTTTTCCGTTAGGTGTTGTCAACGTCCCTTTGTATATGTCTTTCATCTGCAAGTAGGTACTCATCACTTTTAGTTTCTTTGTTGCTGCGAAGCTTATTACTCTTGTACCATTGTTGTTTGTTACCTCGTGTTTGCTATGTTGTCTTATGATCGGTCTGAAATGGAGTTCTTTCCCGATCTGAGCATTAAAGTTCCCTATAATTATTTTGATGTCTTTTGTGGGTGTATCGTCGTATACTTTTTCTACCTCTACGTACCATTTGTCTTTCTGTTCTTCTTCTTTCACTTTCGTTCCAGCATGGACGTTTATTATATTACATTCATTTATTTATATTATTTCATAACATTATTACTGTTTTCTTTCTGCTTGGTTTCCTGTACAGCTAGTATGTCTATATTATACCTTCTTGTTTCTGCGATAAGATTTTTCAGGCCTCCTTCGTAATACGTGCCTCTTACATTCCATGTTTCCAGTATTATTTTGCTTTCTTCTTGCTTACTGTCATTTATTGTAGCCTTTGTATTGTAGCCCCCTTCCTCATTCTCGCACCATTTGTAATTGATTCCGTCGATTTCGATCTTTCGGTAGCCTATTTTCGTTTTCTTGGCTTTTTTCCTCCCGTGCCACTTTCCTTATAGCTGCTTGTACTGTTTGCTCGTCTATCGTAAGGAATGGATTATTGAACAGCCACTCTTGGGATTTGGAGAATCCATGCGAAATCGCAGTGTCAAATTACCAACATAGGTTTTCAGTGAATATCTGGTGTGGAATTATTGATAACATGCTTATTGGTTCATTCGTTACTGAGAACCATTTAACCGCCGACAGATATATAAATTTTCTAGAAAATTATTTGGGAGGATTGTTAGATGATGTCCATCTGGCGATCAGACTTGGTATGTCGTACCAGCACGATGGTGCCCCTGCGCACTTTGCGCTACGGTAAGACAATTTTTGAATCAACAGTTTGAAGGACGTTTAATTGGTAGAGGAGAATAACACTCGTGGCCACCGAGATCTAAGGACTTGACTTGTTTAGATTATTATTGGTGGGGCCATATGAAAGATATGATACACCAAACACAACCAGAGACTGTTGAAGCTTTTAGGAGACGCATTTTTGAGGCAGCAGAAGTAATTCGGAATAATACTGATATGTTATGTTGTAACGAAGTTCTTGGGGACAACGCATTTTTAAATTTGTATAGGAAATTTTCGCGTTGTTAGTTCCCCGGTAGAGCGCACGCGGCGCTGCAAGTGGAGTTTAGCGAGGCGTTCCCCACTACCCGCGAACCGAAGAGACCGAGCCAGATCAGATGGAAAACTGGTACAAAAGGAGCTCCCCGAGGAAAAATCATTAACTTTTGAGACCAGATCAGAAGGAAGTAGTCGAACTTAGAAAACCTATCCTGACCTGAACTTATAATCCGAATCTTGTACCAAAAATACAATTTACCGCAAACCTGAGAATCCTGCCTAAAATCCTGCGAAGTGCTGTCTTAATCTGGTGAAAACCGCATTCTGACAACAATTACTTTTCCCTGTGCTCTTGGCCTAATTTGAGATTGTAATACCGAATTTTGCTAAAAGCAATCCCAGTTTAAATAAACCCGTACACTGAATTAATCTGGTGCAAGCCGCATTCTGGAAGTGTATTAATCCTGTAAATAAATCCCGAGTTTTGGCTAAAAGCAATCCCAGTTTAAATAACCCGTACACTGAATTAATCTGGTGCAAGCCGCATTCTGGAAGTGTATTAATCCTGTAAATAAATCCCGAGTTTTGGCAAAAAGCAATCCCAGTTTAAATAACCCGTACACTGAATTAATCTGGTGCAAGCCGCATTCTGCCAGTGTTTCCTATCCCGTAAATAGGCCCGAATAATTAAAGCAAATTCACGTATTTCACCTTAGCTAGCGAAAGCCCAGCGAATGAAATTACTACGAACCTACGTTTGAATTCTAAACACGTTCTAATTCCGCCACATTAAAAAAAAACCGATAAAACACAACGAACTACGACTGCTTGAAATTTACAAACTTGATTCGACGCACCCGAACTAACTTTTAGTAACGACACCGTAGATTCCAGTCTGATATATCCTGTGTATTAATAACATATTTGATTTCTAATTTAGCAAGCTGTTAACCTCACATTCCGAGCTCCGCGTGCAGGCCAAGAACAGCAACGCTCCGTCTCGTGTGCAGTGGACTGAATTACCGACATTCCAGGACCGGACTACAGCAAAATTAATTTCATTCGAAATATTCAGTTTAATTGTCTTGTGTATCCGTTTAACTCCGAACTTAGAAATTTTAGTTGCATGTGTTGTTGGAATAATCAAATACTTTAATTAAGGTAGAATTGTACAGTATAGGAATAAACATTATAAACTTTTAACAAACTTTATATCCAGCGAACCCTAGGCTATGAGCTTGCCCGGCACGTCTACGAGTATTACAATGTAGGGCAACCACATTTCTCATAAAAAGAGCCAGAATGTGTCTTGAGAGCAAGGGTGGTCCTATTAAACAATCTTTATAGTGAATTTAAACTAAAATAAAAATAAATATTGGCCTTTCTGAAATTGCAATTGTTTAATAAATAATAATTTAACATTTTGTATTTTGAAAACGATTTACTGTAAGGCATAACTTTATTAGAGTGTTTAACTATATTTGATCTAAAGATTACGTACACGAAGTAGTGACCTCACGTCGTGGGACACCCTGCATAGAGTGGGTTTTTTGCATTATACAGTAAATATTATCTTTAAAATGGGAGTCCTAGCCAAAAAAATTGTTTTTACAAAAACAAAGAAGCAGTAAACATAAAAATAGTCTTTTTTCAACTAAAGTCTTCTTTTTTGTAATAAGATAATAAAGTTTACACAATTGTCAGCACGAAAGTATTTTTAATTTTTGAATTAAAAATAAGACTACAATAAGAAAAACTTTATTTAGTCTACAGGTTGACCGATGTTACTTTGCGGTTGAGATAGAAACCTAAAATAGTGGAGAGTAGAGAGCGCACTCAGATTGTAGATGCCGGCGAGTCAACTTTGGTACACTTCATAACAGATAAAAAACTAATCTTTAATTGAAAATCAGAAAGAAAGTGTGGCATTCTTAAAGTAAAGAAATAGTGAAATGCTGTTGGAACTGTTTGAATTGCTATTACAGAAACGTATAACACGGGTGACGCTATTAAAATATTCTGCTTTATGGAGGTTTCCGCTTTAGACAGATTCCACATTTACATGTTTCACTGTACCAGAGTAAAATATTATAACTGATAATATAATTTGGTAGGAAAACTTGCTCCCACTTCAGCGCCACCCCTGTAAGTGTTGCTTGTTTGTGTTTGCAATTATACAGTGTGATTATTTTATTATAAATGCATAGTTAACTTTTCATTTTACCTATAATAAATATTTTTTACATTAAGAGTCCTTTGGACAGGCAAATGTCAACGACTGTTTTGTCCGAACTTAAACAAATTTCTGTGCAAAGTTGTTGATTTGTATAGATTCTTGTGGTAATAAAAATCAGTTTCAATGTATTTTAATAATGAGAAAATGGATATGATGTTGATTTTAAGAGAATGCAGAGGGGCGGCGGACTTAGCAGTGTGAAGATATGCACAAAGATGCTCGGATAGGCACCTTCCATCACATAATGCCTTTAAGCGTTTGGAAAGAAATTTGCGGCAATGTGGACAGTCTTTCAAGCCAAAAGTCACAACTCTAGAAGCTGAAACGGCAGTCATTCAACAAGTAATTTATAATTCCCATATAAGCCAACGAGCAGTTGCAAGAACTGTAGGCTTTAGCCAACGTTCAGTATTAACATTTTAAAAACAAACCGGTTTCATCCTTAGCACGTCATATTGGTGCAAAACCTTACTGAAGACGATTGGTTATCCACGTCGAGTGAATTTCTGCCAATTGTTAAGAAACTACAAGGGTTGATTGATAATTAAGGTCTCCAACAGCGCCGTGGTGCGAGTAGTGGTGATAGAAACAAGCCTGCATTCGGTAACCTCGAGTGTTTAGTCTAAACGTGCAAAGGTTCAGTTTCCTGTGTCGCGCCATTGCGTAATAGTCTCATTTATCATGAGCTTGACTTCTGAGTTGCGTACCAAGCAACAATCAGTGATACAATGTTGCGCGCCCATCGAAATTCACATGCGTTTGAAAGCTGTTTATGGCAATGTTTGTATGGCTGTGAAGAATGTTCTCCAATGGGTTCGCCGTGCAAAAATCTGCAATAGGGGCGAGATGACAATACACGCAGATAAAGAGGAAGCAGAGTCAACAAACAACGAAATAACGAGAAACGAATTAGACACAGCAATAAAGAAACTGAAAAGTGGGAAAGCACCAGGATATGACAGAATTGCACCAGAAATCCTAAAATACATGGGAGAAAAAGGATTCGAGACACTACTGCACCTTATAAACAAAGTATGGAGACTAAAAACAACACCAAAAGATTGGGAAATAGCAATTAACCTGCCAATACATAAAAAAGGGGATACTAAAAATTACAGGGGAATATCATTGATCAGCGTCCCAGCGAAAATATATGAGGCCATACTAGAAAACAGATTAAGAACGAATGTGGACCTACAAAAGAATTTAAATATATGGAACGAAACACTAACAGAATATCGAATGAAAATAAACGCCGAAAAAACAAATATACTGGTGGTAGCCAAAGTACCACAAATAACAGAGATAACATTAAATGGAAGGTGCATACAGCAAACACAAAAGTTTAATTACCTAGGAATGACAATCGACGAAAACAGCAAGCAAGAAACAGACATATCAGAGAGGATAGATAAAACCAGCAAATTGTACTATGCCATGAACAGATCATTTATCAGCAAACGAGAAGTGGCCCAAACAACAAAATTAAGTCTGTACAAAACAATCTTCAGATCTATACTAACATACGGATCTGAGTCATGGGTAATGTCGAAACGAATGAAATGTAAGGTAGAAGCTGTCAAAATGATATATTTGAGAAGAGTAAAAGGAGTCACACTGAGGGACCGAGTTAAAAGTGCGGAAATCAGAGAAGAACTACAAGTAAGGCCAGTGACCGAATATATAGAACAACTACAACTGAGTTGGTGGGGGCATCTACAGAGAATGAACGCAAACCGGGCTGTAAAACAAATATGGGAGGCCAAAACTATCGGTAAAAGAAGTAGAGGGAGACCGCAGGAGACATGGGACAAAGTATTGGGTAAAAACAAAAAAAGGCAAAACTTGGCAGGAAGCAAAGGAAGCGGCAAAAGACAAAAAAGAGTGACGTAAATTCGTGTATAGTGAACAATAAATGATAGTGAGTGAGTACCGTCTTACAGTGTCTAAACGGAAATAAAGTACTGCGCATTACCGGCAACATTAATACAGTTTAGTTTAACATATCCCTACATCAATTTGGTAAAAGGGAATTCGATTATATATATGTATTATTACAAAGAGATGACAATGGCAAGAAAAGAATGAGATTTGAGATGTACACACAGCCTCAATGCATTATTACCGAAACACTTCTTGGATAGTATTATCATAGAGGAGGAAGCAGCGTGGCGGACAACCGCGAGTACTGGTCAAACAGTATTTAAAGTTAAGGAACGATCCAAGTGGTGCCTACATGGATGGGTGACCGATATCTTCACTCGTACGCTGCAACCCGTGGTGCCTCAGAGAGTACCTAAAACCGTCGGTCACCCTGGGTTAGTGTGCCACGGCACTAACTACCTCAAACGGGGTTAAAGTGGCAGCAGGGTGCCGAACTGCCTTCGGGTCTCTCCGCAATCATTTCCCATACGCAATTTTAATTTTTTTAATCATAGACGATATTGATGACCTAGCCAGTGGCTCCAGATTTATAAAAAGCACAATACGAAGAATCTACAAGAGCTGTTGTTGCCAAAGGAAGAAGAATTTGTATCGGGCAGCAGATACAGTAGAAATTGATCAAGACAAAGAAGAATAGATAGTTTACCAAATTGAGAACTGGGGGGTAGTGTAAGAGAGAGTGGGGCAAAAACTGGGAGAGCCAGGTGCAGATGGGACTGTGTAATGCTACAAAGAGAGATTCCTACTGTAAAATTATGCAAATAGCACTGGCATAGTGTTCTTGATACTCAAAACAACTATATTTACGTAACAATTACTTTTAGAGAACTGCCAGATTGTCATACCCAAAATGTTTAAAAGGTGGATAGAATATTATATTATTATAAATAAGTTCTGCACGTCTTCATAATAGCAATAGCAGCAAAGAACAATTTACTTTTACAGATTTTTTTAATTTACAAGACCTAGTAAAATTTTTAAAATCAATTTGCTAAATTGACAAATTATATACAGTTTACAATGAAGTAGAATCATCTACAGACATCTTGTATTATGAATTTGCCACTGAAAAAATGTACAACTGTTAAATCAAATCTTTTTCTAAAACAACATTTATACATAATCACGCTAACACCAGTTAGTTGATAAAATTCTGCGTTCATTGCTCTCTCTGTCACACAATTAACTGTTGACATTTCATACATGCCACACCCAGTATGAAAGAAGTGACAACTGCATTCCTTTCAATCATCTAGAGCTAGACTCTAGACACCCTGTATTAACACTTTGTCACATCGAAATTATACAGCTGTTAAATCCAAACCTTCGTCTAATACAACATTTATACATCATCATGCTAATACCAGTAAGTTGATCGCAGTTCTGCGTTTGTTGCTCTCTCACACAATTAAATGAGGTACAATACAACACTGACATAAAAAAATCAAAATACCTGAACCCTATTTTGAGACTAGAGCCAAGGCCAGCTAAACTAGATGTTATAGTAGCTGCAGGCATAGTCTCAGAGCGATGAATTTTATTTTGAGCAGGAGGACTTCCCTCAAAAGTAGCAGATCTCTGTACTGAAGAACGAAAAAGAACAGGTTCATCGGTGGGTATAGTGGTTGGATTAACTTGCTGTATACAGTCAGGAGGCGGCGTTACCCTAGCAATAATAGTCGGTTGTTCTAATGCGCCCAGGGGGTCGTTCTCTGTTACAGGTGTACGTGGAGATATCCTAAGGACACAAAATTAACAAACCAAAAGTTTTCTTGAATACGTCATACTTAGTGGGAGAAGTTTTATTTGGGTCATCTGCTTCTGCTTCTTCCCCATTAAATTGCAGTACCCGTGAGCAATTTTTTCTTGAACTCTGCTGTAACTTGTCAATAATGCTCGCATCATTGGCACTCTCAGACCTCGACAAAAGCCGGAGATATTCCGATGGGCTTTCAGGAGGTGTAAGGTTCACATTCAGCTGTTCTTCACTGGATTCGGTGGCATCCACATCGTCACATTCAGTTTCTCCAGTTATAAGCAGCCCTGCGCTTGATACAGCAGAATCAGTAACATTTTGCTCAGAAACATTTGCACTGCCCCCTCTTACTATGTTGGCAACATGATTGCGAAATTTGTCCAGCAAACTGGTTTCTGAATGGACAGCCTCATGGGAGTCTAGTGACAGTCGAGATGATCGTTCTGCTGTGTCTAGAAGACTAGAACCTATATGATCAAGAATTGTTATCAATATGCTAAATTAGAATTTTCACTACTGTGTAATTTGTACATTAGTAGATTTTTATAAATGTTTTTTGTATTAAAAGTTTTCAGTTTTAGTATTACATTTGAAAAGGTACGATTATTTATGTATGCATTTCTATTATTAAAAAATAAACCTAATGGAGTAATAATTAGCAGAAAGGCATTATAAGTCAGCAGTATTGACCTCCAAGCATGTTATTAATATAAATGCATGCAACATATTAAATATATCTCAAAGATCACATAATCTTAGATATGTTTAATTCCACCTTATCATCTTTCTCATATGGTTTCATTAACCGTTTCATTGGTATATTTTTGAAACCATCATTCAAATTCTAGTGCATATTGCTGCTCACAGGTAGGATTTTGAAACCACCTTGTAAAATATCTACAGTGACTTTATACAGGACAGTGGCCATACACATGTCTTCGTCGCTATTGGTCAAAACAATCACGTGGTACATTTCCGCCATGATGTTGCCACTTTCTGTTTTGTATACGTTAAGATCGTATTGAGCAGTGTCTTTAAATCGTGTTTTACAAGTATTTAGTGCTTATTACAACTAATTAACAAAAATAGTTCTTTTCAGAACTTTGTTTTGCTACATTAATCGAATTATGTAAGTACCTCTATGAGACTATTTTTATTTTTTTATACATCGTGATACTTTCTTTCAATTCTACATGATGTGCTAAAATTGATTTAAGTAGGTTTTATTTGCTCTAAGCAGATTTTCTCATAAAGCAAATTTTAACCTAAAATGTTTTTATTATAACGTTTCAGTGTGTTAAAAATGCCAGGTTGTGCAGCTGTTGGCTGTTCTAGCAGAGCTGAAAAAGGCTTTCTTATGAAACGCTTTCCCAAAGATCCCTTACAAAGAAAGCAATGGGAAATTAAGGTGCGAAGGGAAGGGACACCTCTTATCTTTGTGAAGTAAGAAATACATCAAACATAAAACTAAAATAACTAACATACAAAATGTTTTCTTTTATAGATTCATTTCGAGTCCGAGATGTGGGAGAAAACTCGAGTAGATGGTACACGGAAATTGAAGCATGATGCTCTTCCTACACTGTTTAGTTTCTCGAAAGAAAAATATAAGGTACCAAAACCTGGATCTCAGGTTTTGAAAACGTCAAATCAACAGCAGAGATGTGAAAATGAGAAAGAAATAAATCTTGCAAATATATCTAACTTCGAAGACAATGAAGCTGTGCAGCCGTTGGTTCCTGCAGAAGCAATTGACATTCCAGAATTGCTAAGCAAAGTAAGGCAATATGAAAAAGCATATCAGAAATTACTGTTAAAATATAGAAATAGCCAAAAGTGTTTGCGGAATGCAAAATTAATAATAAAAAAGTTAGAAAATACTTTAAAAACTGAAAACGAAGAACGGGAAGATACAAAGCTGTTGAATTCGTTTTTAACAAAGGATCAAATTAATGCAATGGGAAGAAATTCTACAAGATTTATGAAGTGGTCTAATGCCACAATAAAAAAAGCACTAAAGTTAAAATTTTCATGTGGCAGCAATGGCTACGATTAATTATTGCGACAAAATCTACCGTTCCCTTCACTCCGCACTTTAAGGAGGTGACTAGAAAACTTGAAGTTTGATATAGGAGTGTTGCATGAAGTTTTTGATTTTTTAAAGATTAAAGTAGATAATTTTAAAAGGGATCAAGAGAAAGATTGCGTAATAATATTGGACGAAATGTCAATTACGCCTTCTAATTTGTATGACACATCTCTAAATAAATATTTTGGAAATGTGACTGTCCCTGGACATTCGGGTCTAGCAAGGCATGCTCTTGTGTTTATGGTTGGTGGCATTAGTTTTCGTTGGAAACAAACTGTTGCATTTCACTTTAGTGGTAGTTCGACGGATGGTGCAGCCTATGTTAATATTTTAAACGAAATAATTTTTAAAGCAGAGTGTATCGGTTTGAAAATCCTTAGCATTACATCGGATATGGGTTCGTCAAATCAAAGTTTGTGGAAAATTTGGAGTATTGTAGCAGGCCGTCATTCGGAGATACGGAATTACATTCGTCACCCTTCTGATAATGAAAGAAAAATATATATTTTTGCTGATGTGCCACATGTTTTCAAAAATATAAAAAACATGTTTGTGTCTAATGAAATTATTAAAATACCAGAGTTTTTACAGCAGAAGTATCAATTACCAACTGATACAATTAATGCAAACCATATTCGAGATTTAATAAAGTTACAAGAGAATTTAAACTTTCGATTGGCACCTAAATTGACAGAAGACGATTTAACACCAAACAACTTTCAAAAAATGAAAGTGTCAACATCCACAAATGTAATCAGTCACAGTGTCAGCAGTGCGTTGAAGTTCCTGTCAGAGGAAATGAGAAAACCAGAATTCTACACAACTGCATGGTTTATAGAAATAATTGAGAAATGGTTTGTATTAATGATATCTAGACATCCTACGTTGGCTTTAAGTAAACTAAACCCAGAAAAGTTCAAACAAGCTTTGGAATTTTTGGAAGCCTTCATGGAAATTATTCAGAATTTGAAGGTGGGTAAAAATACAGTGTGGAAACCTTCTCAGACAGGGTGCCTTAATTTCTACACAATCGATATTGGATGTATCAAAACTATTGTTAGAAGAAAAAGGCTACAAATTTCTACCTACATCCAGATTCACCCAAGACTGTTTAGAAAATCTGTTTAGTGTAGTGTGGTCTAAACAAATTGTGCCTACAGCAGTACAATTTAAAACTTATTTGTGTCTCACAATATTTAAAAGATGTATCCAGAAGTAGTTATGAGAAAGACGACAGAGAATTTTGATCAGACTTTTTAGATATAATTAATTCTAAGTCAAAAAAAGTTGCTACGTATGACAATGTAATACTACCAGAAGAGATTCCAAATATGTGTATTAATTTAAGTAATTATGAACTCAATTCTCTGTACAATATATGTGGCTATTTACTAACTAGCATAAAAAGAACCTCAAAGACATGTGATATCTGTATCAGCGCAGTGGGATCAAAAAGATTTAGAAAATGCAAAATTGCAAAGCTTTCCGTATTTAAATGTTATAAAAAAGATTCTAAGTTCTTTTGTAATGATGCAATATTTATGTTCTTTATCGATATGGAAGCTATTTTCAGACAATTTTATGATATAATTAGTAATCAGAATATCAATACAAAAAAGTTTTCTGTTGACAAAATGAAGGAATTACCTGCAGAACATATACCTTTATGTCATAATTTAAAATATAAAATAAGTACAAGATTTGTAATTTTCCGATTAAAAATTGCTGGGAAAAAGAAAATAAAAAATGATATTAATAAATATGCAAGCAAATCTGCTTACTGTCATTCATAAATAAATATAATTTGTATTACATGCTTGTAAACGAATAATAAATAATAATGTGTACTATTATAGGTATTGTAAGATATTTTACTTTTGCTTTGTTCTTATTTCATTTTATTCAGAAAAGGTTCTGCTGGCAAAATGTGTTTTACTTCTAATAACAATAGCAAATTGTTTATAGTAACCATCACTGTTAAAGTAGGTTAATTTTTTTTGGTTTAAATTTTAAACATAAAAGTAAACAGAGATGAGGAATTTGACATTACTTTGCCATCTAATTTTAATTAATTTATTAGTTGTATCGTAAAAAGTATAACATTACTAAGAAGAGAAATGGTGTTAAATTGCTTATTTCGATAATATAAACATAAGTAACGCGTAGAACAAAAAAAAGTATTTATTCATAATTCTCTATAATAACCCCTTTGAAAATTGGCAACAACATGGCGGATTCCCGCTCATTGTCCACACTGTCCTGTATAGAGTCACTGTTAAGCGCTGTTCCTCAAAGGCGCCCCCTTTTAGTGGATGCAGGTTGCTGTTGCGATGAAAAATTCGCTATTATTGAAATATCTAAATCCGAAGGGTGCCATCTAGCGGTAACGTTTGGCATACCTCGCAACGGCCGGCTGCACGGCGCCCCCTGGAAAATAACGGCCGGCGACATATCCCAAAGTCCGCCGCTGATATAAGCATTCCGAGTAAAATATTCAATGCTACTACTAACTTGTTTTACATTAGAAACCGAAAAAGTTGAAAATATTGTTAAATTGAAGCATAAAAATGTAACTTGCCAAGTTTGGTTACTAAATGACTAAATAACTGTGACGCATTACACTTCCGGTTACTAAGTAACTAGTTACCAGTAACCAGTTAATTTTACTTAGTTACTACCCACCACCGGGTTTAATAAATATTATACCAACTAGGTTTATTAAGTACAACGGAAAAATTAAAATGGTTTTTTCATAAGAACTGGAATGATCAGTTACAAAAACTATTACCTACTACCAGTCATTTCAAAAATTAAGTTCAAAACGTCAAAAACACGAGTGGGATTTTCCTGCGGCTTTTTTTTTCGCGGCTTTTTTTTCCATCGGCTTTTTTTCCACGGCTTTTTTTTCCAGGCTTTTTTTCCTCGGCTTTTTTTTCCACGGCTTTTTTTTCCTAGATTCGCATTCAAATTAGGTTAGGTAATGAAAATTTGCAATCTTAGTTCAATTCTTTGAAGTCTTGCTTGCAGCTTTTATTCTGTAACTACATTATTTCAGGGACTTGGACTGTTTAAAATCTTTTGAAATTTTTTATATTATGCAATGTTCTTGTTAGCCAAGCTTGGCAACTTGCAAAATTTTCGCATTAGAACAGCGCTGATCAAATTTCCCAGAGGTATATTATTTGAGTAGAACTTCAAGGCTCAACTTGAGCATATTTTTGATTTTAACAATTCTATAATTTTGTTTTCATGAAGTTTCCCACTATAAATAGGGAGGAACACTGAGAATTTTATCATTGTTTCATACTCGTTCATTGAAGCACATAATTATGTAAAGTACTTTTTCATTTTGTTATGTTATTTTCAAATTCGTCGCTTTGTATGAATCAATTTCTTAATTTGTTTGCCGCTTCGTAAGAATTAATAACGCTATTTTAATTGCCGTTTGTATATTGGATACAGTTTTGGTTACATTGCGTCTTTAAAGAATTGAGCATTCAGTTTTATTGGTGTTTTCCGTCCTGAAATTTATGACGCACGGAAGTCCCAGAGTTGTTCAAGGTTTTCTTTGAAAGATATTTTTCGTCGTTAAACAGTTTCTTTCGTGTCAAAATTGCACTTTTGTTTTTTTCTCCGCGCTCGACCTAGGGACTGTTCCTAGAACTCGCGTGTTAAAAAAAAATCTTTCTAGAACATTCCATAAATAAATAATAACAGAAGGTTCGCTTTGGTGTTGGACAATTAAAGTTAATTGCTCCTGTCGAATTCAGTTCGGATGTTTGTGATGTGAAAAGAAAAAAAAAGGAAATCGTGCAAGTATTTTGCTGGAATTTGGTTTGTTGCCGTCGTCCGAAAAAGTCTCGCTTCTGTCTCCACGTTAACTGACCTAGTTGGAAGCAACTTGGCCCTCTACAGGGACGTACCAGCTACACCTCGTTCCCACGCTGCTCCGAAGAACGTTGTCTTCCTTCCCCTTTTTTTTGGAAATCGCCGCCATATTGTGCCTGCCTCGCTTTAAGCCATCCACCGGTAGTTCAAGGTAAAAACTCCCAGTTTTGTGTTGTGACAAAGAAACCTTTTTTCTTGCTCGCGTCAACTTGCAGACTTCAAATTTAACTTCATGTAATTACAAGAAAAAATGACCTTCAGTCTCCATATGTGTTGTTAAGTTGTTTTATAATAAAACTGCCAGATTATATTCTATTTTTGTGAACTTCAGCGTCACTGGTGTTTCGTAGCTGAATGCAGAACGTAAATCCCGTTGCACCAGTGGCGCCGAGTCCTTTCTCTGAACGTTCAAGAATTAAAATTCTGTAATTCAAACCTTTTGCGTTACAACTTGCCATTTTATTGTATTGTCATATTTTAACCATTTCATTATATGTGTTTTAAAGTTTACTGTCTCTTACTGTGTCTTTTGTACTTGTTAGTGTAAGAATTTTGCAAGCTTTAAATATATAGGAGGAGGCACAATCACGGTAAGTTCCGTTCCCGTAAGCCGTTGGCTTCTCGGCCTTCCACGAGGACCCACATTCAGCTGGATTTGGAAGGTGGCGCCCACTTATTTTGACTCGCCCTGTACACAACTAAAGATTTTCTCCCATAAGCGATTTTCACGAACTCCCCCTACTCCTCTGAGCTAAGCTGTAGGCCCTTTTCCATCAAGCTAGTTACGAATCGTCGAAAAAGCTCGATTAGCCCGTAACAATTTGCAGAGCTTAATTTTAAAATACGACAGCTCTTCTCTTTCCACAGAGCCTATCTAGCAGGCTGTGATATTTAGAAACAAATTTTGCTTGATATTTTAACGTAGTTATTTACAAGTTTAATTATAGTGAACGTTGTCAAATGTACTTGAAAGTCTTTAAAATACATAATGTTAAGGTAATCCTTTTCCAAAGATATCATGGAATTGAATAAAGAGCGCTATCGAGAATTGATTTTTACCATCTCACGAAGCTGTAAAGAATGTTTTGAGGAAATCAATCGAGTGTTTGGTGACAAGTCGTATTCCTTAGCTACCGTAAAGCGGTGGTAAAATGAATTTCAACGTGGGCAACTTTCCTTAAATGACAACTTTCGAGCTCCTAAACCAAAAACGGCAGTTACCGAAAAGAATATTGGTCTTGTACGAAACATGATTGAAGAGGACCAGCATGTTACTGTCAGGAGTATTCAAGCAACTTTAAAGATTGGTGTGAAAGCAATTGACACTATTTTACACAAACATTTGATGGTACCTAAGCTTTGTGCCCGTTGGATGCCCCACAATTTGATCCAGTTCAAAAAGAAAACCGTGTGGCATGGTGCAGGATCTACACTGGACCGCTTTGACTATGCATAGTCTCAATTGGTGTACAACATCATTACAGGTGATGAAACGTGGGTATACTGCTATGATGCCGAAAGAAACCAGCAGTCGGCAGTTTGGGTCTTTGAGAACGAATCAACTCCAACAAAAGTTGTTCCTGAAAAAAACCGAAACAAATATGTTCGCCACATTTTTTGGAATTACTGGACATGTTTCCACTGTAACGTACTGTTAATGCTGAATGGTACACTACAGTTTGTTAGCCTCAAGTTCTCCAAAATGATCGCGAAAAAAGTCCAAGAGGAAGGATCATCTTGCATCAAGATAACGCTCGGGCGCACATTGCTGCTCGAACAACTGAGTATTTGAATGGCCAAAACATTGAAATAATGGGTCATTCGCCGTATAGTCCAGGCCTACCACCTAACGATTTATTTTTATTTCCGCGTGTAAAGAATAAGTTACGGGTTTTATGTTTTACATTAGGCGAAGAAGCGGTTGACGCATTTAAAAATGAAATAAATAACCTAGCGCGGAAAGATTGGACAAAATGTTTTGAAGATTGGTTTCCAGGGATGCAAAAATTCATTGACTGCGGAGGGGAATACTTTGAAAAATTATAAATAAATGTGTTTTGTCAATAAATTGTGTATTACTTTACTAGGCTCAGCAGAAATAGAACAGCCCTCGTATTTATATAATTGTTGAAAACTTGTTAGGTCTGCATGTGCAGAGCTACCTAAATAATGTGTAAAGTATTGGTAAGTAAACTTATTAATATAGGTACCTAATTATATTGAACCAACATTATATTGTTCTAATGATACCAAAATAACAAAATTGCTTTCTACAGATTGAACTAACTTCATCACTGAGTCAAGGCTACTGAAAAATGATTTCTAGGAGGCTTGATATCAGACACCCACAGGCGGCAATCACATTACGATTCAACCGGTTGTGATACTTCGGGGTGAAAAGCAACGGAAAACTATCACTCTACAATGTTTCCCAAGACAATCATATGGCTACAGACAAAGTAAATTCGGCCGTTAGTCCGTGGCACCTCTTAAGTGAGGAAACGGTGTTAAGAATCCCCCCATTCATTATACAAAATAAACCAAAAATATACAAAAGTAAACTGAATATAGCAACATGGAATATACGAAGCATGTATCAAGCAAGAAAGGTAGACAACATTGTCAATGAAATGTCAAGGATGAAATTAGATATTCTTGGACTCAGCGAAGTTCGATGGCCACACTCCGGCAAATGTACAAACAATAATAGGTACGCTGTATTATTCCGGCAAAGACGATAAACGTCACCAATATGGTGTCGGGATAATATTAAGTAAAGAAATTGATAAAGCCGTGACTAATTCCTACCCATTATCGGATCGTGTCTTACTAATTCAACTAGAAACATCTCTTGGAAAGTTGAACCTAGTGCAAGTGTACGCACCTACATGTGACAAAAGTGATGAAGAAATTGAGATATTCTATGGCTAAATCAAAGACATCTTAAAACTACTTAAGAAATCAGATTGCACCATCATCATGGGGATTTCAATTCAAAAATTGGCACAAAGAAATATAAAGACCTGGTAGGTGAACATGGATTAGGTACAAGGAATGAGAACGGGGGCCGACTACTTCAGTTCTGCGTAGAAGAACAATTAGTAGTGACAAATACCTGCTTCAAACTACCTCCTCGACGATTATACACTTGGAAATGCCCAGCAGACAATGAGCGAAACATAATACGCGATCAGATAGATTTTATTTTGATAAACAGAAAATACCGAAATGGAGCTAAATCAGTGAAAACAACACCAAGTGCAGATGTGTATTCAGATCACAACCCAGGCTTAGAAATATCGATTTGTGTTATTTCTATTTCCTTAGTCTTTTCTAAGAATGTATCAAACAAAACGTCATTCCTTTTCTTTTTTAATAGTTCAATAGTTTTATTTATTTTTGTAACGCAAAATTTAATAGCCAATGATTTCTTTGGAGAACATCAAACAACATGTCAGTGAGAGAGATAATATCATTAAATACTACAGCTAAAAATGTGACTTCAAAATTGTTGAAATCGTTTATAAACCGACGGTCATACCCGAACATACAGTTCAGCGGCTTATTGCGACTGAACTCTTCACTTGCGCGATTCACCGTGAACCAATTGTAGATATTGACGTAGGCGTTACCACAGAATAATACACTAGTGTATTATTCTGTGGCGTTACCATGGCAACGGAGGTATAAGTGCAGAGTTAAAATACGTTTGAGGCCGACTCTTCACTACAATTGTACGAGTGTTGTAGATAAGATTTTTTATGGTCACTATATTCACGCTAGATGGACTGCATTTTAAATTTAAAATTTTAAATACTACGAGACCAGACAAAATGTAATGTGTATGTATGTATGCCATATATAAAGGACTCCCAATAGGTGTAATGCCGATAAATAATTTGTTATGTAATTTAAATAAATATTCGCAATTGAATGAAAATTTTAGGTGAAGGGGGTCTTAACCTACTTCACTTGGCGAGCCGCCACTGCACGGAACTTTCCCGAAACCGTCGAATGAGCGTCCAATACAGCAAGTACTAGACAATGAGGACAACATGCTGGGCGAAAGTGATAATAATCCCAGCACCTCTGTTCGTCGTGTAGATACACGTTAATGTTAGACGAATGTGAATTCAGAGACTGTTGAAGATCTTAGGAGACGAATTTTAGGCAGCAGAACTAATTCGGAATAACAATGATATGTTACATAGGGCAACCAGAGAAGAGCCAGAATGTGTCTCGAGAGCAACGGTGGCCATTTTGAACAATATAGTGAATTTAAACTAAAATATAAATAAGTATTGGCCTCTCTGAAATTGTCATTATTTAATAAATAATAATTTAACACTCTGTATTTTGAAAACAGTTTACTTTAGGGCATAACTTTATTAGAACTTTTAACTATATTTGGCCTAAAGATTGAGTAGGTACACGAAGTAGTGACCTCGTGTCGTGGCACACCCTGTATATTGCTATTATTCTTATTAACTACGTTGGTGCGCCTAAATTAATACTGTGGTAAAATATCTCTCCTTGAATAATTTGCTATACATCAATTAATTGGAATTAAAAATTGTTTCTATCAATTCCTGAGTAAAACAGGGCAATCCCTTCAAACAGATAAATAACTCTTAAACACAGGGTAATATTATGCTGAAAATTCGAATATAGCGGCGTTTGATATGTGAATTTAAAACCACAGTGCATGGATATAACAGATTGAACCGTAAATTGTTAAAAAAATTATGTCACGCGAAAAATCCACAAAATTTTGCCAAAATATTCTATTCACATAAGAACAAACAAACAAATTAACAAAATAAATGAAATAGTTTATCAAGATTTAATAAAGAACCCGGAACATAGAACTGACCCACGTTTATTCGGATGTAGGTACTTGCTTTCTTTTTATTTTGGTATTTTTGTATCACTTACGCACCTTGCTTGATGTTGAATTGTTCTATAATGTTATTTTCTCGGTAAAAACTCTGTTGGATGTTGTTGAAATAATCTTGTATTCAAATCTTCAAATGCCATAATTTTATTACATTCGTAGTTAATTCAATTTATTTTGATGTCAAGTAGATATTTCTTTTTTAAAATTCCCTTTAGATGTTAGTAATTATCTTCATTGAGGTATACTTCAAATGTAATAAACTTTTCTTGCACTGATAGAAGTTTTGACGTATAGAACTTTTTTACCATATTTAGGAATGTCATTCGAAGCGAAGGAACAAACGAAGTTAAAACGCAATTATGTACCGCTTATGCAGAACTCCACATTGAATCTTGAAAATACATTTTGTAGAAAAAAATCACTTTTTCGGTCACAGGTATGTTTTAAAAAATAATACCCTTAACAACCGGTTGTACTAAAAAAAGAAAAAAAAAACGTTATAATTACGCAAATTATAAAATTCGTACAGGAAATGTCGAAATTCTCACAAAACACATATTTTTTTGTTTACTTTGGAATTACATGTGCCTTAACTGCATAGGTTATTGGCACGCATTCTAGGCAGATTACAATAATGTTACAGTAATTGTATGTAATATTGCAGTTCTTTAATTAGTTTGGTACTTCTAAGGAAATTGATAATACTTTGTATAGAGTCGTTATTATTCGCTAGCGCTTCCTGGAGGGTTTGTTTCACGTTACACTGTAATCTTTATAGAGTATATGTTGGGCACTCACTTATAATGTGTTGTACTGTTACTTTGCACTGGTATTTGTCACATATAGGCTGTCGTAGTTTCTGTATCAGGAATCCATGTGTCAATTTACAATGTACCACTCGAGTCGAGTCAGGCCAACTTCTTCTAATCTCGAGAAGTTTCCAGCTGGATTCTTCCATTCTTCAGTTCTATGCGTTATTTCCTTCAGTTTATTATGTTCTAGACTGTCCCACTTTCATTCCACTGGGTTTGCAGTTTTCTTTGGAAAACATTTTTTTGATCTTCTGCAGTGACTAGTTCACTCACTCAAGATCACCTGAATCAAATCGCTTTAATTATATTATAGATTTTGCAAAACACATATTTGCTTACATACATATTGAAAACCTATCACAAATGTTCTAAAAAAAATTTGTTTACAGTCAAAAAATCACAAATAGGTATGATAAAAGTTTCGAAAATCCATCAAACAACATATAGCAACACAAAATACCCATTGGAAATCACTAAACTATAAGAAAATTGGTCCTAAACTTTATTCAACAATTTATTTCAGACACTTACTGCATAAAATAGTACTTTAAGTGCAGTCTCTAAGCTTGATGAATCAATTTGAAATAAGATAACGCATGAATATTACAATTAAAAATGTATTTATATAATTAATATTATATTTTCAATATACATATATACGGACATTAATACAAGATAAATACGAGAAATATCCTGTATTAATTTCCGTCGTTATGGAAACAAATAGTAGGTGGTAAATTGAGTTGCCTACATTTAGGCGCTTCTTAAAGAATTTTTGAGAAGCTCTATCCCTGAAAGGAAACACTTTTGACCAAACATTTTTTAACAAAAAATATTTGTTTTCATGTGTACTTTAAGCCCTAGAAGTTTGTTCCTGCAATTTATTAACACCCTGTATATATATACAGGGTGTCTCAGAAACAATGGGCCAGCGTTTAGTAATAGATTCTTTAGGTTAAAATAAACCGATTAAACCTAATATACCTTAGGCAGAAAGTCCTTCCTTAAGAAGTTATAGGGCCTTAAAGTTCAATTTTTTATTTCTTCTTTTTATTGTAATTTCCACAAATCTAAAGATATTTCTTTTAAATTTGGTATACCCACTTACCATTATGTAGTAAAGTGGCAGCAGCATTTTCATAAACCAGGCTTAACTTTAAGAGGCACGTCCCTACCACTCAAATTTTATATTAGCTCTAACTTTGTTATTAGTGTAAAATTTCGCAGTTTTCTTTTATTTTCTGAAAGAGAATTAAAAAGTACATAAATAAGGTACTCTTAGTTTAAACGCGTAAAGGCAACCGTTTGCCTTAAAATGCTTGTGCAAGTTTTGAGTTGCCGTTAGGACGTGCAATTATCAGGTAGCCATGATCACAAAAACAATGGGTAGTGCTTGTTACTGCAGAAAAAAAAACAATGCTAAGTCAATTAAATACTTTGCTGTAATAGAAATTTTATTTTTTGAGCGTAAACGCAAACCGTATCTCTCATTTCAGCATTGGAGAATTCGTTATGTCGCGGCATTTTCGTAAACACAAAACAAAAATTTAATATAAAATTTCTATGACACCAAAGTATTTAATTGACTTAGCATTGTTTTTTTTCTGTTGTAACAAGCACTACCCATTGTTTTTGTGATCATGGCTTGCTTTGAAGTGCCCAGGTACCAAATTTCATTAAAATTGGTTCACACGTTTCTGAACAGCATACAAAAATGTGATTTGTTAAGTAAAATTTGAACTCCTCTCACGGGCAAACGGTACATTTTGGTATATGACAAAGTTGGGTCCAATCGACTTCTTTTGACCTCTAGAATACGTGGTAGCTCTATGTCCCAGGAGTTTTGGGACACCCTGTATATATATAAAACGCATTTGTACTAAGCACCATGTATATTTGAAAACGAAACTTTATTAAACTTTTTCATTAAATTAGAATTAGAATAACAATTAAGTTAATTTAATTATTTATTTCATTACACTTCTTCTTCACTTCCAGGATTAGGCATATTTTCCTGTTGTGATTTCACAGTTTTCTCCATTGTTTTCTGGGTCTCTTCTCTCTGTTGGTTTGTATTGTAATGCCTTCTTTGGAATTCTGTTGTTCATTCTTTCTCCGTGCTACGTCCGTTGGTTTTCTGCAGCTTGAATTCTACTTTTCTCTCTCGCTAATGGGACCCATGTTTGACTACCGTATAATAATATGGTTGCCATAGTTTGGTAGAACTTTAATTGTATTTCTTTTGTCCTTTGCTTTTTAATATTCTACACTACTCAAAAAATAAAAGTAGTCATTTATTTTGTTGACATATTTCTATCACAATTGAAAATTTTTTAATATTATTTCGTACAAATTTAAGATAATTATTTATTTCAAGTGTAACAACGTTTTACAAAAATTAAAATAATATTAATGAAGCTATAAGGTGTTAAACACAATCATGTGGAAAACTAAAGTAAGGTAATAATGGTTCAAAATTAATTCAGAATTTTACGGAAACTTATTTTTCTTAAAATTTCTACACAATCAATCCTTAGTATTGCCCCCTTGGGCTTGTATAACTGCAGTACAACGTCGGGGCATACTGTGAATAAGCCTTCAGAGGTTTTCTTGTGGGATATTCTTCCATTCTTCAATTAACGCTTGTTCTAATTCTTGGAGCGTCACAGGAACATTTGGACGGCGCCTAATGCGTCTTGCCAAATAGTCCCATACATGTTCGATTGGGTTCATATCAGGACTACATGCTGGTCAGTCCAAAGTATAGTTGTGCCAGCCAATCAGGTAATGCACGTCATGTATAAATTTTATGACGTCACAACCTTGTATCTGTATATTTATATTGAAACAGTTTAAAGTGGAACAATAAACACACGGACGTAACCTCAAATATTTACATATTAATTTAATATAAAGCAAGTAGAAACCACACCAGCTAATAATTATTAAAATAAAAACATACTCTAGTTGTAGAAGTTAATATTACCTCTCTGAAAGCATTTAAAGGTAGAAATGGACCATTATTATTGCGTTCGCGTTTCTGACAACTTTCTGACAGCAAAGTATAAACATGTTGGATTTAATACCAACGTAACGACACATAACAATAATTCTGCTATAAAATATAATAGATTTGTATAATTTAATTTGTAAATTATTTAAAAAAAAACATGGGTTTTGTGGTAACCTACTGTTGTCTACTAAATTTAAAAAGTAAATATATAAAAAAGTAAAAGAATAACATGCAATGACTAATTACATTCTGAATTTTTTTTATTTTATGATACCGGCACTGCTGCTCGTTGATCATGTGATCTATGCATTACTTGACTGGCTGGCACAACTATACGAACGTTGTTCTCTTGAAGATAACGAGTAACAATTCGGCAATATGCTGCCGAGCATTATGATGCATTAGTATGAAATTTTGGCCAACGTTTTGTACTCTGGGTACCACATGAGGCTCTAGACTATCCTCGATGTACCTCTGCCCTGTAATAGCGCCGTTGCGAATAACTACCAGATTTGTGCTACCATTTATCGAAATACCGCCCCAAATCATTACCGAACCACCTCCAAAAGGAACACTTTTTTGTAGTGTTTGCGGTAAACAGCGTTCTTCTGTTCTTCGCCAGACTCGTATTCGTCCATCATTTCCCTAAAGAACAAATTTTGATTCGTCCGTAAACATTACTCGACGCCAGTGCCGAAGTTGCCAATTGACGTACTGCCCAGCAATTAATAAATTAATTCATTGTTATTCTTTAATTTCCTGTAATATGAGCCTGAACTTGCAAACCCAGTTTATTGCAACCTTTATTTCATTAAACCCTGAGATTTATTTTAACAATTTAATTATCATTTCATTTCAAAATTCATGCAGTTATATTTATTAGAGTCTCAATTTAAATATTTGTTGTGTGTAGGTGATTACATTTTCATATTTAGCATTCAGCTCTTTATTAACAACTTTACAATTTATATTTACAATAA
>JABXWE010000828.1:0-41636 GCA_014611495.1 Limonius californicus | reverse complement strand
TAATCGAATATTTCGGATTGTTTCTTTTGAGATGCACACGCCACTAAACGAACGTATTCAAAAAGTTTCCTATCATCCGAATGACTTACGCGCATCTCGGTAATGCATACATAATCGAATATTTCAAATTATTTCATTCGAGATGCGCGCGTCGCTACGAACGTATTCGAGAAGCATTTGTCTTTCGAATAAATTTCGCGCATCCCGGTAATGCATGCATAATCGAATATTTCGAATTGTTTCTTTTGAGATGCACACGGCACTAAACGAACGTATTCAAAAAGTTTCTATCATCCGAATGACTTACGCGCATCTCGCTAATGCATACATAATCAAATATGTCAAATTATTTCATTCAAGATGCGCGCGTCGTTACGAACGTATTCGAGAAGCATTTGTTATGTCATTCGAGATAAACGCATGGCCAAACGAACGTATTCGAGAAGTTATGATCATTTGAATGAATTACTCGCATCTTGATAATGCACGGATAAGTGAATATTTTGAATTGTTTGCTTTGAGATGCGCGCGCCTCTAAACGAACGTATTCGAGAAATGTTTACCATTCGACTGAATTACTCACATTTCAGTAATATGTGTATAATCGAATATTTCGAATTATTTCATTTAAGATGAACGCGTCGCCAAACGAACGTATTCGAGAGGTTATGATCATTCGAATGAATTACTCGCATCTCGCGACATCTCGAGATATATGCATAAGGAAATATTTCGAATGATTTCATTCGAGACACGCCCATCAATAGCATAAATGATTACTGGCAGCACATATTACCAGACGAACTATTAAGTATCACTTGCAAATACAATATTTGAGAGTTAATTTTCAACCAACTGGAGAATTTATAATTACCACAAATAAGGCGCCTTGTATTTAAAACTGGATCATACGTATATTTCAACAAAATTTACTAGGTTTCATTTTTCTAACTTCGGTTATGTAATATTTGAAAATAAACCACATAACCATGTAACGTAACCATGTAACAAACCTGTTGCTAATTAACATCTTCTTAAATTAAGAAGTTAAAACTCGAGTTCAATAGTCGTAGCAATCAAACTCGTGTATATCGGAGAATCAACGCATTACTTGTATTATTGTTAAATAATATATTTTACTATGTTCTTTCTACATATGTAGAGGAAATCGCACAGATTAAAAATTACTTCCTTAACTTTATCTTTTAATGCCATATTGATATATTGAATTGTAGCACATCGGCCTGTTCTTTTGCAGTTTCTAAACATTCAAGTTTTAACAGTTTTCAGTTTCAGTAATCTAAGGATCTTTGACGACAAAACAAGTTAATAACTTCATCCGCGTTACTGTCGCACTTTGTTTACCAGTTGATAAATTTAGCCAAATTCTACCTGTCATCTTTGCGCAGGAAATAATTTACACCATCTGTGCAAGTCTGTTCCAATAATACTCCAGAAACGCAACGCCGAAAACGGTATTAGTTACGGTGGAAACTAATAAAGTCTTAAAATTTCAAAGTTTATGAAGTCAGCTCTGGCAAAATTCGTGCGTGAGTTGAAAAGTTTGCGTTTGTAGACTCCCATACTCGAATCCTCATTCGATTCCCAAGCCAACTTTCTGAAGTTTTTTCAATGGAGATGTAGGCTGTTACAGTCCCTGTTTGAAAATCAAATTTTCGGGTCTTAGAAAATATTTTTCTCTTGCTTGCTATATTTAGAGAATTTGTGAGAAACAGCATTCAATCTAAAGTAGTTTTGATAACAGAATTTCTGTAATAATAAAGGCCTGAGCACATTATTTTATGTTGTATTTGTTGGTAAATATTGTCTTTTCTAAAGGAAATTAAAGAATAGCCTCCGGCAACCATATTTTCGGCAAATAGTGGGATATTCAAATTTATTTGTAAAAAACTTATTACACTCAAGTATTTGATTTTCCGATTTAAATGCAACATCAAGGGTACATGCGGGTAATAATAATATAGCAATTTAAAAAACCAATCACGTCTCATTGGGTTTGGAAATTACTTTTCGGTCAAGCATAGCTGCACGACAGGGAGTGGAAAACGCTGTTATTTCCTCAATCAAAGCTTCCCATCTTTTAGGAAATTTTTCGGTAGGTTCGGTTATTTACTTCTCCAAAGCAATTTGTCGCACTTGGTTATTCTTTTAAATCCTACTTAGGATTTTATTGGTTATTCATGAACCCTACATCTTCAGATTTAAATAAAAACGGAAAGAACAGGTTTTTGAAGAGGAACGGAAAATATTTTTGTGTTGTTCAAGAATTGGCATTATAAAATAGCTACTTGGTTACAATTTCTAATATTCAAGACGTTTGTAGAATATAACCTAACACTTTATAGTTAGAATTTCATTTAAATTACAAAATTAAATTATGGAGTTTAATTTTCTTAAGCATTACACGCCAGAAATTTTCAAAGTAAAATGTAAGATACTTGAATTTCAAATTAACACGACTCTGTTTCGTATGCACATTTTAACAGTTAATTAAAACTCTTAAATTAAGGAGCTGAACAACTTCAAAACTTTTAAATTGTAAGTGGGTTTTCTAACAGCTATAAATTTTTGACATGTTGCTCTTCGTGAAATTATCTTTCTAGAACTTTAAACAGGAATCTGTATTATGCAGTATGGTAGTTGTCATGTATGCACTAGTGTAGAACTATCAGCGCTAGTCAGTACTCGGATAGTGGACTAATATACTTATACCGGCATATGAATCCGATAATGCTTCGCAGAGCACGTAAAGCCGTCGGTCCCAGCTGTCATACGAACATGTTCAACAATCGTAAACCATGTAGCAAAATGTGCCTTCTCTGTTCGACAGGTTAGGTTATTCTCCTGCCCGACGTACCAAGAGGGCTCACATAATCTGCTAAGTGTGGGTAATTAACAAATTAACAGACCATTGGCATATGCACAATGATTATCATAGATCAGAATGAGAAACATTATGTTTAAACCATCGTCGCAAGTATTCATTATAGAAAAGGTCCTTTTAATTCCTAAAAAATAATAATTCTAATACAAGTTATTTTTCGCACATTATTATCATACATTATATTATAATCACTCTCAACAATACTTCATAAAATGCACTGGGTACCTTCAACAAAAGTGAAAAAAGGCATACACTTTATTTTTCACACCGTATGCGGGAAAAATCAAGGGCATTTGTATGTATTCGGGTGTAGCCTTTTTGAGGAGTGCTTTGTTCATCCATATATATTGTTGTGATATTATAATGGGGGGCTTAAATGCTAATTGGGATTCACCTTTGTATCGCCGTCGGGGCAAGACGTGTTTCCATGACAAAATAATATCTTTCCCCGCCGGTGAACGAGTACTAAATTTTTAAAATGGAAGATGACTTATGTTTTTTTGTTCATTATTGGAAGCAATGTCATAAAAATTGTAAAATTAAAAAGGAAGGATATACCATCATAAAATAAAATGTGAGTTTTAATCATCGTTAAAATGGAAATAGAAAAGTACTGCATGTCGGGAAGAGACGGCAGTGCACGGCAGAACCAGCCTGGAGGAGAGGAGTGCAGTCTGTATACTTGTGAAGTAACAGTCCAGGGGCATTTTTACATGTTTTACAACACGAGGTAAACAGGACCCTTCCTGGAGTTCTGACTTACCTTGTTTCGGTAATTGCTCAATTTGTCACCAAAGAAATTTATGCTAACTCAAGACACAATAAAACACAACAATAAATTACCAAATTTCACTTTATTTAAAGCTCCACACAATTCAATCGTTTTGGACACAACCAACTGAATTTAAAATAGGTATTCAATAACGATATATTTATATATATATATAACAATATTTAATCAATCATGGCTATCAGTACATTCCGTTAAACAAATTAATAAAACAAAATTCTTTAAAATATCGGCAACGCAATAATGCGAAATGATTACCAGACTGATATTCGCGACCAAACCCGCTAAGTATTTTTAAATTCCTCGAGGCCTCGCCAATCAAATACCCAGATGTAGAAATACCGATCTAATGGTATTCGTATCGGCGCACTATTAATCAGGATTTAAACTTCCGCACTATTCCCCCTTTCTAATTGAATTTTAAACAGTAAAAGAAAATTTAATTATACTGTTGACCATTTAACAATTATTTCCAAAATTTCAACGAAATCTATCACCAATATTTACAAAATACAAAATCAATTGAGGTTAATCATTCACTAATTAAAGTGTACTTACTCTTGTTGCCAGTTTAAATATACAATTACAAGTTTTTCTATGATTTCTTGCTATTAAGCTAACACACCTGTGATCTCGTATCTCGATCCACATCCAGATCTGTCGTACGCGTTCGCGGCACTGCAGATAATCCGCTTGTCTCGAACCCACAGGATCTCTTCGATATTTCACAAATTACTGTTAAATTCTGTCAATACTAACCCCAGCCAATTCGCCTAAATAATTTCAGTAGTCTTAGAAATGAAACAAGAGAAATTGGATTTTCTATGCTTACCAAAAGATGTTAACTGGCGAAAAAGAACTCTCTCAAAAGAATTGCACACAGATTGGAATCAACTCCCGGGAACTCACATCAAACTATCGATGCCTAAGAACTTCCCAAATGTGTCTTGAAAATTCAAATCGGAAAACTTTCCAAGTTTAAAAACGACTTCTAAATTTACTCAAAACACGTGCACCTTCTATGAGAACTCGTACAGTTATGTTTCAAACGGAAAACCCAAAAATTCACCATTTCCTGAACCGGAAATACACGAGTAGATGACACGAAACTTCCACAAAGCCAAAACTGAATTAGTCAAAAGCTTAAATATGCAATCCAAAATGCTGTATTGAAAATTTAAATGCCCATCAACCAGGCGTAAGAAATCGCACGTTACACGTTTCTTCCTCAATTTTTTTTGTACGAGACGGGGCCGCGAGTGGAACCCTGAGATTAACAGTTTTGTGCTTGAGCTGGTCGGCATAAGTTATTTTTTTACCATCACTTTTATTACACAACATCTTTTTGTCGCTGCCAACGTGGCGCGAAAATTATTATTATTGTGAAGGGATAAACCACAGCAATATATATATATATATATATATATATATATATATAATCATTTCCTTGTTTACCCATAATGTTGTAAGGATTTCAGTACATTCTATTACATTTACATTTACAATTAGATACGTGTAGCTACATTATATTCATTACATTTAATGTTCCCCACTTTAATTAAAAACTCAATTCATTATAAACTTTTTCCAACTATTCCTGTCTTCTGCTAGTCTTTTCGCCTCCGCCCACGTTTTTCCTTTCTTCTGTAGTATCTATCCAATTAATTCATCCCTGTTTGTTTCGGTCTTCCTCTTTTCCTCTTGCCTGTCGCTTTTGATTCCCAAATCTTTTTGGTTTGCGTTCTACTCTCCATCCTTTGTAAATGGCCCCACCATTCCAGTTGTCTTCGTTCGATGAATTCTTCTACAGATTCTATGTTTAGTTCTTCTCTTATTTCTTCGCTGCTGATTCTGTCTCTTTTTGTTACTCCTTTCACTCTCCTTGAATATTTCATCTCAGATGCTCTAATTTTACTTTTTTCTCTGTCCGAAAGTACCCATGATTCACATCCGTACGTGAGTATTGATCTATATATTGCTTTGTAAACCTTCATCTTTGTTTCCCTCGTAAATTCTCTCTTCTTAATAATCCCTTTGCTCAGAGCATAGTAGACTATGTTCGTTATTTTGTATTCTACTATTCACCTCTATTCCTTGATTCCCAGTTTCTTCTAGAGCTACTCCTAAACATTGGTAACTGCTTACTTGTTCTATGGGCTCTTCGTCTACCATAACCATAACTTCCTTTCTTTCCGCTGATATTACCATTGTTTTGCTTTTGGACTTATTCATCTTCATTCCATTTTCCATTAACATTTCATTCCATACTTTTAGGTTTTCTTTTAATTCCTTCTCACTCCCAGTTATTAATGCTATATCGTCAGCGAAGGCGCATTCCGAGATATCTACCTTTTCGAGATTTCTGTACCCAACATATAGTGCTTTTGTTCTTATTTTGGCACTTATCATTAATTGATCCATGAATATAATAAATAACAGTGGGCTTAACTGCCTCCTTGTCTGGCCCCTTCTTTCATGTGAAATATTTCGGACTCCATAATATTTATACTTATTACTTTATTTCTGGTGGTACAGGGATTTTGCTACTCTAGTTAATTTATTATTAACATTTATCTCCTTCATCCATATTTTGCATAATACTAGTCCGTGATCTGACCCCACTTTGGCAGATGTCAGTGTTTGCACGCCCAGGATATTTCTGAGGTGTAAGTTTTTGTTTGTTATAATGTAATCTATCGTGGAGTGTCGTCCTCTTGTATCTGACCATGTAAACTTTTATTGTGGACAATAAATGTTAACCTGCGATTTAAACTAGACACCATAACAAAAATAATTCGTTTCCAATTACTCCAGGATTTCATTCGGGTACGATTTTCCATTATGATGCGTTACGTAAAACCGCGCCGAAGCGAAATTTCTCCGACATAAGGCGTTTCAGTTTTAATTTTCCACAAAGCAACTGAAGAATGCTTAACAATAGAAGTCACTTTGTAGTTTACAAATAAAAATTTAATTCGCTTTATCACCGCTGAGCAACTAACACAAAAACAGACGCTTCAATTTGAACATCCATTTATTTCGTTTTCTTTTTTCTTTCGGTTGATTGCAGTTTCAGTGCGTTTTATATCTGAATGCACACCGTTTTCAATAAAATTCCCTGAAAACTTCTGCAGCGTTTCAATTTGCAAAGATTCGGGCACGTTTGCAACAGGTTTTAATAAAAGCGGAATCCTGTTTGTTTCGACCTCCGGCTTTTTAGCGTATTTTATAACAATTTTTAATATGCGTCCTCGGCGGCTCAATAAAGGTGGCCGAGGTTTTCCATCACAACAAAAGGATATTAATATATTTTTGAGTACACTTATTGGTATTCCTAAATCGTGCCGGGGCTAATATTTTGTAGTAAGAACTCATCTTCTATCATCAGAGCGTAGCTTTTTCCGCCTTTCTTCGGCACAAATTCTTGCAGTGGTCCGTGAGCTTTTTTATAAACGTTTCCACAGTGGCGTACGTCTATCACGTATTTCATCATTTAAATGTGTGCACATAATTTGCGATACGGATCTTGCTCCTTAAGTTTAGGTTTCCCGCTTGTTAAGATAGTCGTGGATAAAATAACGAATACTACACAAACGAAAAACTTTTATTTGTCCCTTGGTTTTGTTTATCTTGGATAAAGTTAAATCGAAATACGCACGGCCAGCGATGCGTTAAATATCTTATGTTTTTATAAGAAAATTGAGTTCCCACTCTGTCTGAAGTATATAAATAAAAATGTATATTCACAAAAGAAACTTTTATTGATTACGGAATTATTTAGAAATAATATCCAATGAACAAATTTCAGGCGTTAATAATTATTAACGCAAAGTAATAATTACTTCATCTGCAATGAAGATATATTTGGCAAAATAGAATTTGCTGGATAAAACGGATTTAAAAATATTCGCTATTGGTAAATTGTCAATTTAATAAAAAATATATTATACGTAGGTTATATTTTTTATGAAACGGAAGTGAAGAAAATCAGTATTCAAAATCGGTATGCGTTCTTTATACTTACGGAAGTTAATTAAAAGTTTAATAAAGCACCTCACGGTTCCAGTCGCAAATAAATATAGCACAAGATATTATGTTGCCCACAGAAGAAACATCAATAATATAGCCTTTTGAAATATAAAATATCTTAAAAATAAGCACGTAGTTATGGTTAAATTAGAGTTTTAAAGGTACCAAAAGAATGATATTAAAAAATATGCTGCCTGATCACTAACAAGAAATGTTGGTTTAAGTTGACCCTACAACATTGGAGTTACATGAAATTAAACTAAAAACACATCTTAACTTACAATGTTATCAATAGAGGGTGGTCATGCAAAGATCGAACAGCTGTGCAGCTTCTGTCAGTCGTCATGGAGCAACGAGTATATATTAAATTTGGTTGTAAACTGGGGAAAAATCCAACTAAAACGTATGGTGACAACACCGTCAGTTGTACGAATGTGTTCGAATGGTTTAAACGTTATGAACGTGAGGATGTTCAAGATAGGGTTAAAGCCGGGCGTCTGTCGATAACTCAAAATGCAGTTTCGGTTGCAAGAGTTTGTGAAATTGTGACAACAGGGCGCCAAATGACCCTCCGAATGATGGTAGATGAGTTGAGCATCATCATCAATAATTAGCAGATGATTTAACAAATGGTATAATAAAATTTAGGAAAGGGGTAGATTTATTCATACTTTGTCTCACACAACCTTATGGATAAGCAAATACAGAAAAGAGTTGCATTGTGGGAAAACTTCGTTCCAACTTGCCGGGACAATGGAAATTTTCTCAACCTTCCGATGACCAGGTGGGGTCGCTGTATGACCTCAACGTCTATTTTTTTGTTGTATTTTTCTAAGGCCTGTGTGACACGGCACAGAATCTTGTACAAACTTTTGTCCAGAATTTTGTTCAAAGTGTTTTTATAAAATTCTGTATCGCACCATACAGCAAAATTTTGTAGAAAATGCTATAGATTCATGTTCTAAAACCTACAGAATTTTGTACAAAGTCGGCTTCGCAATTTTTAGTGTTTATTAACAAGCGTAGAGGGCCGAGAAGAATATGTTTACCACGTGTTTACCCCAGCTGCCGACACTCCTCCCACTTTTTCGTATCTTGATCATAATCTTCAATGATGCAGCTTGTTTGCTGTGTTGTGCGTTCATGTAAAATAAATAAATAAAAGCGTTAGGACCCTCTGCATTAACCTAATATTATTAAATCTTGTTATAATTCTCCTTTATCGACAGTTACATGATTATTTTGACAGTTTTCTCGCAGATGTCACCGTAATTTCTTATTATTTGTGCATGCTCACAGACAGAATTTTGTACAAAATTCTGTTCAAAACTTGTACAAAATTTTGAACAAAACTTTGAACAAAATTTTGACGAGTTACAACTCAGTGCAAGTGATCATGTTGACGATGCAGGTGGTGAATCATCTGACAATGCCGTTAGTGAATTATCTAACGATGGACGAGGATGACAATTATGCAAATACTATTTTGACGAAGGATGGTACAGGGTGGTCAAAAAACGAACCATCTGTAAGACGCCGTTCTGCAAAAAACATTTTGACCAATAAAGCTGGACTTACAAAGTATAGTGAAAACATTACGACACCTACAGGGGCATTCGGGTTATTCGTAACTGAATACATTTTGGATCTACTAATTCAAGAAACTAATCGTAGAGCTGCTTCGTTGAAAGGAGAGGAATGGATAAGATCTTCAATGTCGGCCGGATGTATTGCACAGACTTTCAATTTCAAATACCCCCTAAGAAATAGATATTCGACAGAGACGGGTCGGTTGATCTAGCTGGCTATTGGATGGGACCACGTCTTCTAATACATCATCCAGGAAATCCATTGTTCAAAAATTCTCGAGCGGGAACCACATACTATGGATTTTCACCATCTTGCTGGAAAACTAATTTATTTTGAAGCAAATTTTCGTCAATTCCCAGTAGCTCTATTATACGCGGATTACAATGGTTTCAAGTAGCTCAAGGTAAATATTCCCATTCAATTTAGTATTAATAAAAAACGGACCAACGATGTAGTTTCCAAGAATATCTGACCAAACATTAAGTCTCTATTGATATTAGGTATTGGTTTCCCTAACCAAATGCGGATTCTTATTTGACCAGTACCTACATTATGCCTGCTTACTTCTCCACTCAGGAAAAAACGTATACTCATCGCTGAAACAGATATTGTACAACAAATTCACGTGGTTCAGTATATTGTTAGACATAGTAGTCTTCAATCATTGTCGTCTTAATTTGATTGATTGGTCGCGGGAGGGTTGTACTGCCCTTTGATACTGCGGCCTCTTAGGCCTATTGTGCATCCCCTTCTGTCGCTAGTCGCTGTCAAGTAAATCCGTCCTCTTTATCAGATCTAGGAATTTGTTGAACAGACTGACTTGGGGTTGGGATTAGTACGCTCAAGGATTGGGAATCTTCTGCGAGCTAAGGCTTCACATTGGAATATTATATGGAGACTGTTTATTCTTCCTTGCCTCATAACCTGCATGCAAGATCTTCTTTATATAATCCTAGAGATGTTATCTAAAGTGCTAGTGTCCCGTTAAGAGTTTTGGCACTACTCCCATTATACTCCAACTAAGTTGAAGGACTGTTTACTGAACTTATAGGGGTGGTTGCCCATCAAAGATTTACTTTGTCTTTGTCGAAGTGGAAGTCTCCGGTGTTCCGAATGTTTGGTTAGAATCCATTTTTTAATTACTCCTCTCGCCGTCGTTTTATCTAGAATTCTAGACCAACAATATGTTAAGGCTCTTGAAACGGTGTTACAGATCCTTGCTTTGCTAGTTTATTTGCATTTTTATTTCCTTCTATGTCCCTGTGGCCTAGAACCCACGCAATTTTTACCTTGTTAGAGTTTACCAGTGTTAGGAGACTACAAAGGCAGTTCCGAACCAGTTCTGACTTAATCTGGTGTGAATTCAGTGCTTTCAAAGCTGCCTGACTGTCACAAATAATAAGACAGGTTTTGTTCGTCTAGTCCATTTTTATATTTTCTTCTATTGCTGCTAAAATTGCATATGATTCTGCTTGGAATATTGTGGTAGCCTTCATTTAATTCTTCAACAATTTTTATCTTGTAAGGGTGAACTTTGTGTTTTTTCTTAAATCTTCCTACATTATTTATGGAAACACCCGATGCCTGGAACAGTTGTTGCAACGATTCATTGTTATCCATTGCAACGTGTCTCAAAACAGCAATTCAAAGAGGTTTATTAATAATTATTAACAACTTTCCCAGGCATCGGGCGTTTCTATAAGCAGTATAAGGAGATATTTGTGGAAGGTCTTTCTGGTTGATGCTTTTTGTGTGCCACTGCATTTATCGGGATAAGAATGAGTTGTTATTTTTGAAATAAAAATTCACAAACTCGATACTTTCGGTGGTGGTGTAAACCATGTTGACACCATAATATTCAAAATTAACCGAGTGTTAACTGACAGTGGAGAAATACAAAAGAAGAAAGAAAAGCGTCTAGGTACAGTTATTTATCGAAATAAATACAATACCAAGTTTTAAATTTTTTTAAGTTTCACTATAACTTTCGTACGAACTTACCTTTACAACAATGTGCTACATATGGTATGGTGCCATTTGATATTTTAGGGGAGGTCGCTGTGACGACTAAAGGGTTAATACGCGTCCGGAGTGTACGTAAGATGTTTCCCTTGCTGTCTCTGTGTTGACATATCTTAGGAATTTTCAAGGAAAACATAGTTTTGAGTTAGTGGTTCCTTTTCAATGGAAAAGCCTGTGTATTCAGCAGTACATGGAAGGATCAATATCAGAAATTAATAAGTATCGGCAAGCCTTACAACAACCAACGGATAGAGGAATATACTCTTGTTTTTGAAAAAATGTCAGGGTATGTGTTGGTCTAATGAGAAAAATTTCTTGATAGACTCAAGGCAGTTAATCTTGAGTAACTCTGGTGACGTAGTTGAATCTCAGAATTTAATAATTTAATAAATAAAATGTAGAAGGTTTAACATATTTGTTTTATAAATAATAGTAATCAAAAAATGCCAAACTTATCCAGTTAGATATTAACAACATAAAATAACTAGAAATAAATACTGTTATGTATTATTTATTTATATTACTTTTACCTGTATATCATATAGTTCTATTCCCTGAGTTTTGTGTCAAACATATTCACCGTGACCTAAATATATATTAAAACCATTTCTTCTTCAGGCAGCATATATGTTTCATATAAGCACCATACAATGCAATTTAGAGTTATTATGAAATAACTCCAGATACAATTATGTTCTGGAATTTCTAATCAAATCTGTATATATAAACCATTAAACTTCTTACGAAATAATTCAAATCTGAAACATTCAAATTATGTTACTGTATTATTAAATATTAAAATTTCCATACCATATGCAATTGCAGATTTTGCGATTCAAGATTCTTATTTCCTCTGGCATATAGACTGACCTATATATCCAGTATTAGAGCAATAACCGTTGGGAACAAACGATTTAAGTCCGTGGAGTAAACAGTGTAATAAGATAACAAACGATATTATACGACGAAATGACCAATTCGGCTTAAAAGGACGCTCGGCATTAAAAACAACACCAACCCCTATGGGGTGGAGTCGAAAATCACACCCAGCCACCAAAAAAGATTTAATGACTAGCGTGGGTTGCATATCAACAAGTATAATTACAGAGTTCGTAAATTAATATCAGCAATTCCCTCCTTAATGAAATACCCCAAGCCTTCCAAAATATTCTTTCAGGTGTTTAATGAACACCGTCGAATAAAAAAGTTTACTTCTATTGATTTGCTAGACACGCAAAAAATGTTCCCTGTTTAACCGAAGTCTCCAATTTTACTACCCTACACTGCCAGTATAAAGTAAAACCCTTTTGTTATACGTTTAAGAGGTCAAAAAATATTAATCGAAATCTAGAAATTAATCTAATTCTTAAATGTAAAAATATACTCAGTCTTTTATTTGGATAAAGCAAGGTAAGGTCTGGAAGGGCAACTTTTTACTGTTGATTAATGACCCCATTTCTGAATAAGCAAGACCTACAGTTTTAATCTATTTTATCGATGAATAAGAAATATATAGTGAAATCGGAAAGTTTGATTATAGTAAAAGTTGTCGAATATACTTGAAGGTTTTTAAATATATAATTTTACAGTAACCTTTCCCCAAGAAATCACGGAATTGAATACAGAACATTATCGAACTGCGATTTTTTACAATTTCACACGTGGCTTAAGCGGTAAGGAATGTTTTGAGAAAATCAATCGCGTGCTTGGTAACAAATCGTGTTCCTTGGCTACCGTAAAGCGGTGGTACAACAAATTTCAACGTGGTAGACTTTCCTTAAATGACAACTTTCGAGCTCCTAAGCCAAAAACGGCAGTTACCGAATAGAATATTGGTCTTGTACGAAATATGATTGAAGAGGACCGTCATGTTACTGCCAGGAGTATTCAAGCCACTTTAAATATTCGTGTGAAAGCAATTGACACCATTTACACAAACATTTGATGGTACGTAAGCTTTGTGCCCCTTGGATTCCCCACAATTTGATGGTGCAGATCTACACTGGATCGCTTTGACAATGGATCGTCTTATTTGGTGTATAGCACCATTATAGGTGATGAAATGTGGATATACTGTGATCCCGAAAGAAAGCAACAATCGGCATTGTAGGTCTTTGAGAACGAATCGGCTCCAACAAAGGTTTGTTCGTGGAAAACACCGAAGAAAAAGATGATTGCCACGTTTTTTGGAATTACTGGACATGTTGTGCGATTCCTTAAGCCTAGTTGTTTTATATTTACTTTCGAATATAGCATTTTGGGTTGCATACTTTATGCTTTTGGTTAATTCGATTTTGGCCTTGTTTAAATTTCGTTTCATCCGTTCGTATATTTCCGGTTTAGCAAATAGCGATTTAATATTTCCGTGGGGCATTAACTAATTTTAGGATTCTCATAAAAAGTGCACGTGTTCTTGAATTATTTTAAAAGTCGTTTTAAGGTTTGGGAAGTTTTCCTGATTTACTTCGCAAGACACAATAGTGGAATTTTAGATACCGATAGTAGTGATGTGTATTCCAGGGAGTTATCCCGATTTTTGTGCAAATCTTTTTGAGAAAGTTCTTTCCGCCAGTTTTACATCTTTTGGTAAACATGGAAAATACCACTGAGAAAACTCCTATACCAAGACAACTTTGGAATTCATCAACAAAATTAAAACTCTAGAGCTACATGAAGGTGAAATTCTAGATTATGTCGATGCCTTGTTTCCTATTGTTCCGATTCCGCAAACCATGACATCTTACAGCAAACAATTTAGACCCCCAAAATAACGAACTTTACCCACATGACTAAGGCATTCGACCGAGTTCAGTTAAAAGACCTGGTTAGAATATTAGAAGATAAACAAATACTACGTAAACTAACAACAATTATAAAACAATTAAATACAAATAACAAAACCAAAATACGAACTGATGAGGGTCTTATAAATGAATTCGAGATAGCAACCGGTACAACACAAGGGAATCGCTTAAATCCGCTGCTATTCAATTTAATAACCGAAGAAATAATAAAAGAAGGAAAAACAGTCCAAGGAGGATATAAGGTGGGCACGCATGAAATAAAACTATTATGCTATGGTGACGATGCCATACTTATATCAGAAACCGAAAACGATCTCCAGCGTACGGTATATAAATTTCAGAAAACAGCTGAGAAATTAAATACGAAAATATCAACAAATGACACAACATGCCTAACTATTTATAAAGAACCTTTAAGATGTAAAATTATTGCTGAAAACAAAATAATTGAACAAGTAATGAAATTTAGATATATAGGAATAGATATATCCAGCTATGGAAACCTACGAGAAAAAGATTTTCAACAAACAATTAAAGCCGCGCGTCCATCTCTGGCAGTTTGGAAGATGTGATTTGGAGAAACAGTATATAAGTTATAACGATAGACTGTAAAGTCAGAATTTATAAATCATACATCCGACCAGTGATGACCTACGCTATTGATACACGGGCAGACACGAAGAAAACCAAAGACATCTTGAGAACAAACGAAATGAAAATCCTACGAACAATTATAGGAAAAACTATGAGGGACAGAGTAAGGAACAACGTAATAAGAAACACGTGAAGTCGAAGATATTGCTAAGTGGAGCTATATACGTCGAAGGGAGTGGAGAAAACACGTTCAAAGAATGGACAATTTAAGGCTACCCAAAATTATGATGGATAACCGACCTGTGGCTATAGACTACCAGACAGGCTTCCAAAAAGATGATATGATAGCTGGATATCCACATCCCAATCCCAAGAGGATTAACAATCAAGAAGGACTCATAGGCAAAACAGATCAAAGGTCTAGAAACAAGCAGAAGCAGAAGAAGAAGAAATTAACGAATACGTTCGGCTAACTATCTTATCTGTATTCCAAAACTGCTTTCAAATACAGGGTAACTTCTACGAACAGCATGAAGGTACTGCAATAACCTGTCTCCATTCGTTGCAAATCTTTTTATGAGTAAGTTCGAAATTGCATTTAATAGTAATGCAAAATTCTTCACCAGAATATGAACCAACTATATAAATGATATTCTTATCGGCTTCGATACTAGTCGATGACTTCGTTAACCAATTAAATTCCAAAGTATAGAGAATAAAATTCCTGTATACATTAGAAATTAAAGGACAGTTGCCGTTTTATTTTAGTTATTAGAAATAGGATTAGAATTTAACGTTTACAGGAAAGAAACCAATGTAAGCAAATTTTTTGGTTAATAGATTACTTACTTTTCCAATAAATCCAAATCGATACCAGGTTGAATATCGGTAGATCAAAAATATTGCTTCCTACAATGGTTTCTCTTCAGACGTCATTGATAACTTAATTACAAAACGTAAGTTAAGATTAAATGTTCGTAATTCCATAACTTTACAAAGTACCCACTTTGAAGAAATCACCAGAAATTTCATCAAAATTCCGTTCCATCCCTTAACCAGAAGGCTTCATAAAATATACAAACTAATCAATTCCAAAATTGTATTTTGTTCAAATAGCAACCTCAGAACTTGTTCGCAAACACTAAAGGCAAAGTAAAAACTTTGAAAAGGTCGGGGATTTACGGAATTGACTGTTCTCACTGTAATGGAAAATATATTGGGCAAACTTAACATAATATTGAGATTAGGTTTACCGAACACGTAGCTCATTTCAAAAACCATAGGTTTGATAAATCAAGTATTATCCAACATATTTACGAGCTAGGACACGGTGTAAAACTAGAAAACCTAAAATTGTTAAAGGGAGTGTTTTCAACAAAAGAATTGAATTGCTATGAGAGCATTCATATTTCAAAAATAAGGGGGATCTTTTAAATTCAGATAAAGAGCCAATTCCTTACTCAGATTTAACTCATTTGTAGAAAATAATTCCTTAACCGGTTAGCCGTAACGAACCCTAACGGGGATTTAGTCTTTAAGCCCTTGTTAGATTATTAGCATTGAACTTCAATTGTTGACTTGCTGAGGGATTTATCTCCAGAGGTATTCCTCAGCCAAGCTGCTTTAGTTCGTTTAAGTTCCTACTTAATATGGCAGCTTAGTTGCCGAAATACTTATTTAGGTGTTTTAAATATTGTGGTGGTAAGGGGTTTTCCAAAGTTTGTATTCTCAAAATCAAAGTCTGTTAGCATAGACAGCTTACAATAATGTTTTTGTTTATGGAAACCTGCAACATTTTTTTTGATACTGTATCACAGAATAGATATATTTCCTTCCATGCAAAAAGCGATAAGTTTTTAATAATTAAGGATTATTTCAAACTAAAAACAATGTACAAAAACTTTCTGTGTGTTCCGAATGATGTTCTAGCAATTTTAAGTAACACAAAACGTGACTCTTTCTCATTAACAAAAATTACAAAAATTCCTGCAGTCTAAAAATATTTGAACGCCAACACTCTCCACGCCCTTTAACCAAACAAAACCTGCGGCTAAATATTTATCTGGGCTTTTAATTGGTGTTTTTTCAATGGTAATACTTTCAGCACACTCCAAGCATTTACTCATTCTTTGAAAGCAACAGGATGTTTTTGGTGCAAAAATTGATTTGCCACACTCTGAAAATCATTGAAGTGTTTTCGCTTTTATTGTTTTGGCATTACATAAAAATATTTCATCTTGATGGGGCCTATCCATATGTCTGCAAAAGTTCACCTCGATAAAAGCACCGCCAAAGAGCGCCCATAAATAATAACACCACGAAAGAAATGAGAGCGCCATCTGGCGGGAAATACCAACTCTAACAATGTATTAAGTTTTGTTTGTAGGTTACGCATACTCCGAGAAATGAATCTTAAATTAAATCTTTAGGGAAATTTTATATCTCTCCTACAATTTCAATGAGGATGCAATTGAAATCCCCCTTACGTCTTATGCTTGAAACTAAAATACATACATTGATTTCAGCTTCATTTTGTTCGGTGGAATATTTGAGTGAGCTCTGTCATTTGGCGCTAGCAAATTACTGATCGAAGTTTCCCTCGGGTAAAACTTTCCCGGGAGTTTCACATTTCTATGTGTAACGAGTATGAATTCAGATAAGACGCACACCAAGCGAGCTAGTGGCAGTGCCAACTTGCAGCAAATCTGTGCTTTAAGTGCATATTACTTATCACATTGTGCTTGGAATATTCTGATATTTGGAAAAGTGATTCTGCAAAAAATTGGATATTAACATATCAAAAATGATACTTTATTTAACACAAGGTTATTCACATACGATAATAAACCTACATATACGTTTTTATGCAACCGATTGTACAACTTATAACACCCTTTAACTTGAATTTAAACTTTTTACATACTAGGAATTATAGGCAGCTCAGCTATGTTAATTGTTTCTTGCCTTACTTCATTGAAATTTATATATATATTTTAATATAAACATAAGTCACATAAGCCGATAAAGTATTATTGTCCTGGCAAACAAAATACATTAAGATCAAATCTTTGTCCGCCCCAAGGTTTGAATAATCTAAGCACATGATCGTGTTTAGGGAGGCAGGGCCTACGAACAAATATTGCTCAAACTTCTAGAGCCAATACTTGTAAAGGCAGGCAAGCTATAGGTCGGTTCTCCCCTAATAATGCTGGGTGTTATTCCCAAATGACGACGCGGTGTAAGCCGAAAGTCAATTGTAATATTGACAACGGTCACAATTGTTCCTATAGGACTCATATTACATGAAACACAGAAATTAGCAGCCTATAGGTAATTGATGCGCAGAGCTGTAACAGTTCCTCTTAAGTAACAGTGAATACAACAAAGATGTTTCAATTACTAAACAAACTGCACATAGAAATTGGTACAACACAAAACTGATAGACACACTAATCAAAGACAAAAATTATAAATATGCAATTAAAAAATATATTCAAAAGACCACTCTGAAAATGTTAAAATTATTGCAATTCCATATTTCGGTGATATATTGGAGAAAATGGCTAAAATTGTAATCAAAACAAGCACATTTAAAGTAATTAATAAAACAACAGAAAATACTTTCAACGCCTTATTCAGCGCAAAACATTGAACTAACAATTTGTTAAAATCAGGTATTTACAAATTAAACTGTTCACAGTTCATTCTTTGAACATGTGCATACCAACTAAGTTGTTTTTGTTGAATGAACGACGAAAGAATACCGAAAAAAGTATTACAATGGTAAACAGCAGAGCGCAGAAAGAAGGGGAGGCTGAGGGTGATTTGGATAAGTGGAATCCACAACGCCATGTCGGAAAGGAATTTACAAATACACCTAGAAAAATCTAACTACCCTGAACACGTATGAGAACACAATCATGCATTGGCATCTGTAACGTTCGTTTTATTTTGCCGCTTCTTGCGGATTAAAGTCTTATTGTATTGCCGCTCTGTAGCCGATTACTATCTTATTATTTCCCGAATACAATTTAGTGGACCTTTTTGTTTTGTTATCCTAGAGAAATTCCGATGAATATTTTGTCTACGCGCTTGACCGTGAAGGTTTGCTGGAAATTTCCTGCCCTTGAGGGAGCCTTACGTGTTAATTGTTCTACAATTCTTGCAACATATTTCGTCATATGGTGAAATACTCCAGCTGCTGATTTGCGTTCGTTTTTTTCGGGAATGGACTTAAGATCTCCGTTCGACCCGGTTGCTCGTTAAGACTCAGCGCCGACGACAAGTAATGAAAGTGAGTCAGTCCAAGCTTCTGAGGGTGAACTCACGTGGTTTTCAGCCGGATGTTTTTGGCGCTACTGCTAGCTTAAGTTACCGTATCGCTTTTCTTGCCTGGGGCGGAATATTCTTGCATAATTTAGTGAAATTGTTATCTGGACCTGTGTCGGATTACAGCCATTAACCCCGTGAATGCTCATTAAGCTATTACCACATTCAAACCTGGTTCAACGAAGATTTTGTTCCGGACTGCAAAAACACCAAAAATTTCCTGTTTCCCTAAAAAGGTCGTGATCCAGCCTTTAGGCCTGCTTGCGATTTTTGTCTGCTTCTTACGGGCCTAGGAACGCCCCAAATTCTCTCTACTCTCTAAGAAAACTAAGGTAAAACTTGCCAATGTACTATACAGTAATTGTTTTCCCCTGTTTACCAGTGCTTCGTTGGTAACTAAGAAATAGAACAATTTGATTCTCTTGTAATATTAAAAGTGAGGTAACATTCAGTTGCCCAGAGTTTCATTACTCGTTAAAGTTAAAGTTTCATTAATTCTGTAAACTCGAACGTCGCTGGCTGCGTAGATCTGTTCATTAAACTAAATATCGCAAGCAATGGCGGCGAGTTCTGGGTCTGGACGTCCCAATACGCGTTTGTTTAGCCCATAGTTTGTTTCTTGCTTGTTCTAAATTGTACCAGTTGTGTGCTATATTTTACTCAATAAATTTAGATGCAGTTAAAATGTAATACGATCTTTTGTTCTGGTGTATTTTTATTGTGTGTTAGAACTTTGTAAACATTATATACAGGAGGAGGCACAAGAAAGGTAAATTCGATTCCCGTACGCTGCTGGTTTCTCGGCCCTCCTACGAGAACCTGCATTCAGCTGTAGCCTGGGGGGTGGCACCCAATAATTTCGGCCTATCTTGTATACTACTACCATAGATTTCCTTCCCTTAAACGTTTCTCGTGGACCACCCCTACTCTTCTGAGTTAAGCCCAAGTCACTTCCATCTTTCCTGCTGCAGTCCGACGAAAGAGCTCGTTTGGCCCGTAACACATCAAATAATGTAATATAATATAACAAATACACCTTTAATGAGTGAGCAAATTTCACTCATAAATTCCCCGCTATTGGAAGTCTTGGAATAGAAGACCACAGTACGAAATCAAGTTCTAATGTGGTGTTGCCCTAGCTACAATTGTTATAATAGTTAATGTTCTTGAAAATGACATGTAAAATGTCGATCTTTTCAGCTTTGGTTTTAAAGCGGATTCTGGCTGGAAATAATAAAGAAAGATACACTTTATAAAAAAAAATAAGAATAAAGCATATTTAAAAACAGAAGTAGTTGAAAATAATATAATTGAATTTTAAGCACAACCACGACAAAATCTTGAAAAAAAATGTTAAAATGGTAGCTTTAAAATATAATTTACTTTTATCGGTAGATATTTCAAATGGTGGGGGGTGCTTGTTAAAAGTTTGTTTTTATTGGGCGAGATCAAGGACGTGGTTAACCAAGCACCTACGCACTCAAAATATATTTGGCCCATTGTACACCCTAACTATGGATTATACCTATCTGGAGATCAAGTGATTTCCAAACCCAAAGGAAACAAAAACTGTGTTATCATGTTGGTAAAGCAGTTTTCGATTGACTTTCGCCGAGCATAGACGTGTTTGTGAGTGAGTACAACGCAATTCCTAAGTGGTAGCCTTTTACGCGAGGTGATATCAGGCGACCCGCGGACGGCGTCGCCAAGTCATCGCGGCTAATATGTTTTCAGTGAACCAAAGCGTTCCGACCGAGATTACACAGAACAATGCTGATAATATGGCACCACCTGTCACGCAAACATCAGAAAACGAGACGATCGCGAATCTGCAATACCAATTGCTACAAGCGATAAAAGAAATCGACCAGCTGAGAGGTCAACTTATGGCCTTAACGGAACAGAATAAGAAATTAGAATTACTGCAGACTAAAGAAACGCCAAAAAAGCAATCCTATAGTCCGGCTAATTCGGACGATGAGGAGGATCTTATTGCCAGAGAAACGGACTGGCTCCTGCCTAAAAATAAAAACAAGAAGCGTAAGGCAAACAGTTCGCCTGAAAAAATAGAGAGTAGCCCCAGAGGGCAGCCAGCTAAAATCCCTAAACCGGTAAAGCCACCACCAATCATACTGAGTAACGTTGAAGATTATAATAATGTCAAAGAAAAATTACAAATTGGCAAATTCAACTATAACACTAGCATGTTAAACAATAAACAAATTAAAATAAATGTCAGTAATGACATTGAATATAGACAACTCTCAGCATCAATGAATAACGCCAAATTGGAATGGCAGAGAGAAGAGAGAAAATTCAAGATTAGACAGGTAGTACAAAAACTCAAGAAAAATAAAGCCAACGCTAAGGAGAAGTACACTCGTTTACCATTATATATGTTGATATTCGATAGTTCTGAAGACATAAAAAAGATTTATGATATTCAACACATCAATTACATGAAAGTCAAAATTGAAGCAGTAAGGAATAGCAAACTCATTCCGCAGTGTAAAAAATGCCAGCGATACGGCCATACCCAAAGTTTTTGTAACCGCGCACCCGCATGTGTGAAATGCGTCGGAAACCACCGTACAGCTGAATGCACCAAACAGAAAACAATTCCGGCAAAGTGTGTCAATTGTTCAGAAGCCCACCCTGCTAACTACAGAGGATGGGCTATAGCCAGGGAACTACAAAAACGAAGAGAAAATGCCATCAAGGCAAGGAAATCAATTTCTCAGCCAAAACTATTCACCTCCAATAGAGCACAGCATGGGGTTTCATTTGCTCAGACTACCCAAAATAGGTCTACAGAAACTGCACCTACTATAACTATATCTGAACCATCCACAATGCAACTTCTGAAAAACATGATGAAAACAATGGAACGAATCAATGGAAGACTCGACAAACTAGAAGCCAGGTACACTGGTGCTATACCAAAGAGAACATAAACATATGGATAAAGGAGACCTACGAATAGCTGCATGGAACGCCAATGGCATTCTAAATAAAAAACATGACTTAGAAGTCTTTCTCCAATACACAACACATAGATGTTTGCCTCATTTCGGAGACACATATGACAAACCAGTCTTATATTAAAATAAGAGGATATAAAATATATCACACCACCCACCCAGAGAATCAAGCTAGAGGAGGGAGTGCAGTTATTGTTAAGGAATCGATTAATCACTTTGAGGATTGTCATCTACAACGTAATGATATCCAACTGACAGTAGTAGGAATCCAGTCTACTAAACAGAAGCTGAGAGTCGGAGCAGTATACTGCCCCCCTCGCTACAACCTGAAAAAAGAAAACTACAATATTCTTCTACAACACCCTGGCGAAAGATTTATCATTGGAGGCGACTACAACGCCAAACATACTGACTGGGGATCGAGAATAACCACGACCAAAGGCAAGGAACTAAGGAAAGCCATACGTGAAACTGGCTGCAACCACCATTCTACAGGTAAGCCCACTTATTGGCCTACAGACCCCAATAAAATCCCTGACCTGTTAGATTTCTTTATAACACGAAAAGTCTCACCCAACTTCATTGAGGTTGAAGAAAATTTTGATCTAGACTCTGATCACTCAGCCGTAATTTTAACACTGAGTGAAAAAATAATTAAAAGAGCAGCTAGAGCTGCGTTAGTAAACAAAACCACTGATTGGGAAGGCTTTAGAGTCGATCTCCAGAACAGTATTAACCTAAATATCAATCTGAGAACAGGGGAACAACTTGAATTAGAAGCTGAAAACTTTACTAGACTTGTGCAGACAGCTGCGTTTAACAACACAAGAGAAATTACCCATATAACCAAAGGAGTAAATTATCCTGTCGAAATCAGGGAACTAGTCAGAGAAAAGAGAAGAGCAAGAAGAAGATGGCAGCAGACGGGAGACCCTGCAGATAAGGCTCACTTAAAAACGACTAAGAAGAGAAATTCAAAAGCTTAAAGAGGAATCTATAAGCTCTTATTTACAAAATCTATCAGCAGAAGAAGAAACCGACTATAGCCTTTGGAAAGCAACCAGGAAAATCAAGAGACCTGTAAGCTCCATTCCACCTATCAGAAAAGACATAGGCCCATGGGCAAGAGATAATAAACAAAAGGCTCAGTTATTTGCAGAACATCTAGCCGATACATTCACACCTTATCAAACGCAAGTAGAGAACATTCTAGATGACACCGATAACCAAAAAACAGAAAACATCACCCCTGTTATGCCAAAAGAAGTAGCCGAGGAGATTAGAACAAACTTAAATCCAAAAAAAGCACCAGGATTTGATTTGATCACCGGTGAAATTCTGAAACAACTGCCTAAAAAAGGTATAATCATGCTCACATACCTTTTCAACGCAGCAGTTAGACTGAAGCATGTCCCAAGCTGCTGGAAAGTAGCTGAAGTAATCATGCTGCCAAAACTAGGAAAACCACCAAACGATATCAAATCTTACAGGCCTATTTCCCTACTGCCAATAGTTTCAAAGCTATTCGAAAAGCTGCTACTCAAGAGATTAAAACCTATAATAGAAAACAACAACCTAATTCCTGATTACCAATTCGGATTTAGGCAAAAACATTCAACGATCGACCAAGTTCATCGGATAACGGATATAATCGAACGTGCACTCGAAGAAAAACAAATATGTTCAGCAGTTTTCTTAGATGTGGCTCAAGCCTTCGATAAAGTGTGGCATGAAGGCTTGATATGCAAATTGAACAAAATGCTTCCGAAACAGTTCGTAAAGATACTGAATTCATACATCTCGGGCAGACTTTTTAGAGTCAAGCAGGTAGACGAATACTCTGACTTGAAAGAAATAAGAGCGGGCGTACCTCAAGGGAGTTTCCTTGGCCCAATCCTCTATTTACTATATACCAGCGATCTACCAGTTCTAGAAGACACGGTTATAGCAACATTTGCAGACGACACTGCCCTTCTTGCAGCTGATCGAAATCAAGAAGAGTCCACCGCAAAACTTCAAAGAGCAAGTGAAGCAATAGTTAATTGGACCAGACAATGGAAGATCAAGCTCAATGAACTTAAATCTACACATGTGAACTTTACGAATAAAAAACTAACTGAACTACTCCCCCTAGAGATTAATGGTAAAACTGTGCCCTACGAGACAAATGCAAAATACCTTGGTATGACGCTTGATACCAAACTTAAATGGAAAGTGCATGTGAAAAAGAAAAAAACTGAACTTGGCCTAAAATACAACCAGCACTATTGGCTCCTTGGCAGGAATTCAAAATTGTCAGTACATAATAAAATACTGATCTACAATCAGACCCTGAAACCGGTGTGGCTCTACGGCATCCAGCTATGGGGGTGCGCCAGCGACACTAATATCAAATCTATCCAGACATTCCAGAATAAGGTGTTGCGAAACATAGTCAATGCTCCATGGTATGTTCGCAACACTGATCTTCACCGAGACCTTGGCATCCCAACTGTTAAAGAAGAGATTAAAAGGTTTGCTGGCAAGCACGAAGCCAGGCTCCACCTCCATGTAAATGCAGAAGCTCTCCAGCTGCTGGACAATCAACACTACGTCCGAAGACTGAAGAGAAACAAACCAGTGGATCTTGTGTAGTGTACTGTGTAAAAAGCAGAGCAGTGCATGAGTGACGTGTATATAGTAGTTAAAAGAAACTGCAGGACATCAATGGATTAACTGTAGCTGATAAGTATTTAGTTTTAAGATATATCAGAGTAAAATTAATGGTTAGTCTTTTAGACTAGTTGTAGTAGTTGAAATGCCAACAGGTGTTTATCAATAAAAAAAAAATGCTGGTAAAGCGATGAAAACATCTTTTTGGGATTCTCAAGAGGGGATCTTCATTTATTTACTTGCAGATCGTCGTACAATTAATGCAAGCTATTATTCGACACCTCTGCGCGTTAAAGCTAAGCAGGCGATCACGAGCAAACGAAAGAAAAGACAAAGTCCAAGACAATGTTCGCCCTCATATCACCGCAAGAACAATTGAAACCATAAACCAACTTCAGTAGAACATTCTTCCGCAAGCAGCATACAGCCCTAATCTTGCTCTCTTTGGTTTTTATTCGTTTGGCCCAGTAAAAGAATTTTTATCGGGGAAAAGGTTTCAGTCAAATATCGCCGTTATCGAAGCTGTTCAAGAATGAAGCGCATGGAACCCAACGACTTCTTCCAGGAAGTTATTAGAACGTTTCCAGATCGTTGGACCAAATGTATCAAAAGGGACTACATCCAAAGGTAATATAGCTTTCATCGTTGTAATATTGTACGAATAATACCACTTGTTATAAATACATTTCTGTTAAAATTTGTATAATCCTTGTATTTAGGTTTATTATTTTATTTCAATAACCCTGTATATTCGTATATCTATTTTAATCAAAGAAGTTACTTTGAAAATGAGAATTAGTTCATCATGATAAATTAAATCTGTAGATGTTAATAAATAATAACCGCCGAATAAATTATAAATTCCACCGGTCGACTAATCAGCTGCCACTGGATTAATTGATTAGTCGGATACTCTATTAATTTTATGAAGTAGTCCGTTTCATTAAATTTTATATGCCAATGACGCAATTACTTCATTCTTTTTTAAAAAGATCACTCAATAATCAACAAATCGATTACAGTTCTGTTTTTACCTGGGGAGAGTAATTAATAAACATTATCGTGTTAAAAATTTTACATTTTTCTACATACCCACCTTCGAACTTAAACACTTATCATGTCGTGGTATACGGTTTTAATTAAACTCGCCATAGAAGATCGTTGTCGACGAGAAAACAACCACTGGTTCTTAATAAATTCTTAAAATGGAAGAAAAGGTGAGTTACTATACGTTAAATCGGAACTGTATGGGGAATGATTAAAAAATCCCCAGTTAAATTACCCAATTACCTCATTCCCGAAAATCAATCAACAGTAAGCTTTCCTGTCTCAAAAACCAGCAGCCATAAGCTTTCGGTTCTTGAATGATTGATTAAACTTTCTAGCTTTGGGGAAACCCGCACATGTGTGTACGAAATCCAGCTCTCATCGATAATACCTATGTGATTCAGGTACTCATCGCCATTAGTGTAGCTGTGATGCAGCTAATCGCTAATTTTTTTGATCATCCATCAACATCTTTGGCACCCACCTCGTAGAAACTTTGTGATACTGTAGCATATTCGTTATAATTTCATATAGTACCATAGGTGAAATTTGGAATAAATTTTCAACACTATCCGAAATCGCGAAACGCCTGCTTCATGAATTTTTCGGGTTTACTTTTTCCACAAGATCGTCCTTTATAACACTTCGTTCCTCATCGTGCACGTTTGTTCAGCCATCCATTTCTTTTTAACGGTTTGTTATACAACTGAATGCAATGAAAGAACCACGGGAAAGTGACGTGTGGTTAACTCATTAACAACTAAAGCCAGATTGATAAGGCAGGAATAATTAAATGACCCTATGTTTCCGAAAAAGCCTTGTACTTAGAGCTAATTTTTACAAGTAGCAATCGTGAGCAAAAACAGCCGATTAAGACATAGCTGAGCATTTGCTTATACAGGAGTTTTCAATGAAAAGTAGCTACCCTCAGTATCTTTCAAAACCATTTTTTCTTGAAAATCACCGCAGTGTCAAAAAATAGCAAGGGAAGCATCTTTTTACATTAAATTCCGATGCGTGTCATCAACCCCGTAACCGCCACAGCCACTCCCTCTAAAATTTCAAATTGCCCCATACCATGTGTTACACATTCTAGGAAGGGTAATCTCATAAGTGCTTTGACTCTTACGAGACGTAGCGATCTTCTCTTCTCTTCTAGGCCTGTGTTGCGCGTTTAAAGTGCCATAGACAAAGAAGACCTACAGCTTAACATGGGCTCGGAACCACGGAAAATGTAAACACTTCTACTCCGGAAAAGATTTACTACTCAGAATATCCCCCTGGTTTGCCATTACCTTGCGAGAGAGAACGGCCCTTATAAATCCAATGTTCCGGTATTGGAAATTCAACCCAGGACCTTCAGCGTAGAAATCTATCGCGCTAACCTCTAACCAACGGCCGCCTCAATAACTCCTGGACCGAACGTTTTGGCGCGGCCGGTTTGGCGCGGCCGGTTTGGCGCGGCCGGTTTGGCGCAGGGACGGTTTGGCGCAGGGACGGTTTGGCGCAGGGACGTTTTGGCGCAGGGACGGTTTGGCGCAGGGACGATTGGGCGCAGGGACGGTTTGGCGCAGGGACATTTGCGCGCAAATATATCTTAAAATGGTTTATTCCATAAAAGTTTTGTGTTGTTAATAAAATTGCGAAATTATTCAATTTTATTACTAAATCCAATGATTTATTAAAAATATCTTCAAAAATAAGCATCTAGAATATTTTTTATTCAACAATATTGTTGTATTTATGTTATTTAATCAGAAAATTACTATTTGCCTATCTCAAAATAAACCGCATTTCAATAAAAGCAGCATTGTACATATTTTTTATTATTAAAATTTTGATGGGTGTATTTTGTTTGGTACCTACCTAGTTTCCTTTTTACCGAGAGTGAAATAGAAATAAATAAAAAAATCGCAATGTTTTAATAAACGTCACTATTGATGCCGTTATCTAATAAAATATTCGATATCAAGTGCAAGAATGCAACTATTCCATAATTAATTAACTTAATGCTTAAATTGTAATATAGTCGTTGAAATGGTATTTTTCGCACACAGTGTGGAAAGTTGACCTTTTGACAACCATTTTGATGTAGGCAGAGCGTGGAAAGGAGTACTTACTTCACGGCCGTGCAAAATTTTCTATGACCTAAATTATTTACTGTGCCCGAAAAAAAGATTTTATTTTAAATTTTCAAAGCAATTTGTTTATCGTAAAAAAATCAAATACATAGATACAATATAAAATAAATACTATTGTTCAAATGCTGATAACATTTTATGTTCAAAGAAATTTTAAAAATGTGTGCGAGTAAGAGTAATTCTTCTGGCTGTAGGAACCACTATTGAAAGATATTCTAGAATGCTTTTGGTGAAGATATTTATAATAAATCAGCAGTTTCATCAATTGGATTTATTAATAAAACTGGATAATTCAGTAATTTTATTAACAACACAAAACTGTTATAGAATAAACTATTTTAAGATATAATTGCGCCAAAACGTCCCTGCGCCCAACCGTCCCTGCGCCAAACCGTCTCTGCGCCAAACCGTCTCTGCGCCAAACCGTCCCTGCGCCAAACCGTCCCTGCGCCAAACCGTCCCTGCGCCAAACCGGCCGCGCCAAATCGGCCGCGCCAAACCGGCCGCGCCAAAACGTCCTAGACCGTTTATAAGCCATGCCCTAAATGATAGGATTCATCTGCAGTTTATGCACGATGGGGTTCCTCCACTTTTTCAATCAATATCGGAGAATACCTTGCAACGTCATACAGATTTTCTGATTTTAGCCCATTAAACTTCTGTATTTTTGCAAATATTACATTTATTTACCTGTTAGTGCCTTTACTGACGTTTATTTTTTAAATGCCCTGCATATAAATCTATCATCGTTGGCATAGCTAATTTAGACAGTTCTGTAAGTTTTCAACAAAAAGAAATTATTCATAATTATAGAAAATAATTGTATAAATCAAAACGCTAACAGTGAATGCCACCTTAAAATAATCCTAAATAAATTCCATGGCGATGAAAGTTAATGTTGAAGAAGAAGGGAAAATTAGTGACATTAAAAAGTAAATTCTATGTCAAAATGTGTTCTCAGAGTATGCTGAACAGCAGCTAGAGCAAAATTTAGCAAAATTAGCAAAATAAAAGTTACTTGAAAATAAATAAAAGTTACTTGAAAATAAATAAAAATAACAATTAGTTAATTGAGTGCGTGAATTCTACCTCAAATTGAAAAACTGTGCTTCCAATAATATAGCAGATAACTTTGACAAACATGAATTGCTGTAATGCTAGATCAGATAACTAACTGTAGTATGAGTTAATTAATTTCACTCATAATTAAAAAAAAACATTGGAGTATATTGTTGACTGCACTATCAAAACGTCGGTGAATAATTCCACCATAGTCAGAAGGATAGACGGTTAATAATATTGACCTAGATTTAAGTGAACATTACATTTAGAGTAGTAAAAAATTGCTTGAAAACTACCAAATAAAGCAAAACTGGGCCCCGAAGTACATAATTATCAACTGTTGATCTCTTACATGGAACAACGCTAACACAAATGTAATTACAACACCATTAGGATAGCTTACATCCTTCTGCCCTTTTATTTAAGAATTGACTACCATAATAAAACTGATGAAATTTGTGGGTGAAATCTGTTCCAAATTAGATAATTTCGCCAATAATAAAATTAACAACCGTTGGTCTCTTATGTGGAACAACGCTAACAAAAGTTTAATTACATTACCATTAGGTTACATTACATCCTTTTGTCATTTTATTTAAGAATTGGCTGCAATAATAAAACTGATGAATCTGGTGAGTGAAATTCCGCTCCAAATTACATAATTTCGGCAATAATTAACAACGGTTGGTCTTTTATATGGAACAACGCTAACAAAAATGTAATTACATCACCATTAGGATAGCTTACATCCTTTTGCCATTTTATTTAAGAAGTGCCTACAATAATAAAACTGATGAATCTTGGTGAAATTCCGCTCCAATTTACATAATTTCGGCAATAATTAACAACTGTTGGTCTTTTACATGGAACAAAGCTAACACAAATGTAATGACATCACCATTAGGTTAGCTTACATCCTTTTGCCATTTTATTTAAGAGGTGCCTCCAATACTAAAACTGATGAATCTTGTGGGTGAAATTCCGTTCCAAATTACATAATTTCGCCAATAATTAACAAATTTTGGCCGTTATGTTACACAATGTTAATAAAAAGGTAATTATATCATCAATGGGTTAGATTACATACTTTTACGATTTGATTTAAGATCTAAAACTACCAAATAATAACAAAACTGATTAATCTTGTGCGTAAATTCCGCTCCAAATTACATAATTTCGCCAATAATTAACAAATATTTAACAAAAATGTAATTATATCACCATTAGGTTAGATTACACATTTTTTCGATTCCACTTAAGACAAATAACATCAAAATTAGAAGATAAATGTAGTGAAATTATAATTTTAAACATAACCATACTACCTTAAAGAAAATAAATATAATTTCATGGTAAAAATAAGTGGACGCGACTGCCTCCCTGGACTTTCCCATACTGGAAACTGTTCATATCATCTTTATTTCAAATTATATATATATATAAGTATATATATATATATATATAAATAATAATTATATATATCAAATTAAGTATTAAATACAAAATTTTGATAAATAATTTATAACTTGTTGTTGTAATACCGGTTAAAGAAATGAATGTAGGGCGACAGTATGGCAATGGTTCTGAACCAACCGGGCTGTCCGTACCGCTAGGCCGTCGCGCGGTCTAACTAGTACCAATCGCTCTTGCTACCGAGGTAAAATTTTCTAAGTCCCTGGAAATTATATTTTGTAGGGCATAAAAAATCGATTTTTTTATTTTCGCGGAAAAAGATTCTTTGACGCAAACAAATAACAAACGTTAGAATAAAAAAAAATATATTTTCTAAAAAAGAGGGGGGAGGGGGCCGGTGCGCTTACATATATCCACGAGTGTAATATTTCTTTGCATATTCATATGCTCCATTACGTACTGAGCGATTCAGTGAAAACCCCAGCTTCCTATCTTTTTTCGTTTATTAATTAAAGGAGTTTGAAGTTTAAAACTTCCAAGCTTCGTAGAGGGCGCCACAGGAAAATTACGGAGTTCTTCAAAAAACATATCGATAGCCCCTTGCGAGGTCTGTCGACATATGAAGTTTAAAAAAATTCCTTGGAGCAGTTTTTGAGAAATAATTTTTTGAAAATTTCCAAAATTTTGAAATTTCGTAATTTAGGCCCCTTATAATTTTTCAAAAAACTTTTTATATCACCTCATTTTACCCTTCATATACTATTCAGAAAATAAAAATCATTTGAATCGATTCATCCGTTGTCGAGTAATTGGGCGTTAAACTCAAAATTTTCAAAAAATCATAGCGCCCTTCAGTTTAAAGCTAGCGAGTTCGGCAAAAAACTAGCAGATTTGTCTTATGACCCTCTATCGTTATCCGCGATAAAAGTTTCAAAATTGTAATCACGAAAAAAGTGATACCAAAAAAACATGCGTAACTTCCGCTTCCGGTTTCGGATTTTTTTGAAAAGCTTATTTTTTCGATGAATTTTCGATACCCCCCCGCATTCCAAAGCGCATCAAAATCGGAGCAATACTTTCGGCTGTAGGAGCGTCACATACGTACGTACATACGTACATACGTACCCACCCACAGACAGACATTTTTTAAAAACCACTTTTTTGGGTTCCTAGAGACCCAAAACGGATATATCCGGTAAAATCTCGATTTCGAAAATTTTCATGATTTCAATACTTACCCTATACCTATAAGGTATGGGAAAGTAAAAATATGTGCAGTAGTGCAGTGATGTAATATAAAACTGTTATGACGCAAACTCGTTGGAATTTCCTCTGTAGAGTGAAGCAATGAGCTCCTTAGATTGTTTGCATAAAGCTTTCGGCATCACGATCACACTTGAGAACAGATCACGAAAGTAAGGTTAAATTCGTCACACACGCTTGAAATCGTTGAAAAACGACATGTAAACGCAGCGCACTATTCTACCAACTCGATAACAAGAAATAAGACACTAACATGAAATTTCGCCCTTGCAATGGTAAATAACTTACAAATGTAAACAGTTTCTTGGATAATTATCGTTTTCTGAATAAAACGAATTATTTTCTTTATTTATTACGCCATATTCAACATACAAGTAATGGTGATATTTGTTTTTTAGGGGTTGGTATTGAAAAAATGTATTGATGACGTGCATTGACTCATTGGGTATCTGGACTATAAGTATAATTTAAATTTTTTCACAATGTTTACTGATTTGCAAAGCCATCGAACTAATTTGATGATTCTACGAACACGAAGATAGAGATATTTGCTTAAAAAAAATAAGATTTACGCATACGTGATTATAACGATGACTGATGAGCATGTAGATCATACAATATTTAACAAATATAACTTATGAAAGATAAGTTCGGTTGTTAAAATTATATAAAAAAATTAGCTTCTATAGTTTTGGATATTACACAAGGGTTTTGCTGTTAACATTTTTTACCAGTTTATTCAGTTAGCTATAATTCAGCTGACAAGTTTTCATGTTAGGCTACAACGGTGAATTTATTGATGATACAGCAATTATATTTTCAAACGTAGACCGCCAGAACAGCTACAAATCCATTTGAACTTGCTTGACTAGGATTTGCACGTGCGTTGGAAAATCAAAATAAACACCAAAAAAAGCCTCGCAAATCACGTTCAACACGAGAAAGAATACTTGCTCTCAAGTCAACGTAACCTTCTTCTTCTGATTATAGGTTAATTACGTACAATGGAGTAGGTTCTATGAGCCCTCTTTGCACGTATGCCTAACCCGTCGAAGAGAGTAGAGAAGTTCCACTAGATGGTTTACGATTGTCAAAGATGTTTGTATGACAACATAACCGGCGCCCCAATTCCAGTAAAAACTGTAGTCAAATATCTTGGTCTCCGCCTAGATTATAAACTTAAATGGAGAGAACACATTAAAGCCAAACAGGTCCATTTAATTCTAAAAGTGAAGGAAGTACACTGTGGCTGTTAGGCAAAAAAATTAGTTATACACGCGATTATCCTCAAACCATCTGAACTTATGGTTTGAAATCAAAGTCTGCAGCAAACCGTCCAACACCAAAATCTTACAAACCTTCCAATCAAAAATACTGTGTATGATAGCCAATGTTCCTTGGTATGTGTTCAACCAAATCCTCCACGAAGATCTTGGAATACGATTCATACAGATGCGATCCGCTTCACCGTAAATGAATAAAAAAATAAGATCACAATGTTGCCCATAGCCCATAGTTCCAAAGTGAACTATCAAGTCTTGTGCAAGGAGGCTCTAAAGAAAATGGACAGATGATGAAGATTAGGAAATTGTCAATGGATAGTATATACCACGAACTACTGTAGCTTAGAAAATATTTGTTTATTACTCTGTACACAAGGTAGAGTAGATTGTAACTATTGCTGTAAATTAAGAAAAAAAAGTTAAAATCGTATATTCAAGTAGCAATCATAAACACGATATATTTTGTAACCAAATACTTGTGTCTAGAATAATTCGCGAGAGAATATTGTGGCATTGCGAACTACAACTTTAACCATCGTAAATCAATGGAGTAGCAATGGCAGGTGCTGAAAATATACGATTAAAAGTGCATTGGAAAATGCTCTCAGAATTAAAATGGGGAAGAATGTTGTGTAAGGCACTTCTGTAGTAAAACTACAGAGCCAAGCTAGTAACACATTTTTCACACTCAGGCTGAAATAGAAGCGAGGCAAAGTGAATTATGGCGACGTTTTAATGCACATATTTAATCAAAATCCTATTATTTTTATATTCTGTACAGGTTTTAATTTTCAAAATAGGAACCGACTACTAAACGTTGATATATGTATTTGTTTGCACAAACTGGTAGCTTTTAGAAAAAGGCGAAGAGCGCACGGGCTCGTCGGAAACGTAATTTATCTTCCCTACTATCATTTTCGACGAGAAAATTGCATTTTTTGATTATATATTCCTTTTAGCGTCGGGGCATATACACATAAGTGATTGTGAGAGTTTTATTAGAATTAAATTGAATTTACCGCGTTATGTTCATAGCTACAACAAAGCGGAACGTGAGTTAGCTTTTAAACGTCATATGATCGGTTTATTTAAAAGCAAAAATTGACGCCAACGTTTAATTCCATTATTGTTCGTTTTATCGGTAAAAGTTTCATAGCACCATTTTATTTTCGCTGGAACAACGGAGAATGTGCCTATCCATTATGGAAACACGTAAAAATAATGTACATGATAAATCGATATATTAAATACCATTATTTCCGTTTGATCAACTTGTTCGAGCATCATATTCCCAGAAATAATTTCATGTCGTCATTGTTGCAGCCTTTTACGTCTTGTAGGAAACACAGCTAGTTTTACTTCCCCATACTTTAGGTATGGAGCAAGTACCGATTTCGTAAAAAATCGGTTTTGACATTTTAGTGGAAATATTCGTTATAAACTTCTATGAATCCAAAAACGGGGTTGCTATAACATAGATACCTGCCTGTGGATATGCTGATGATATCTCCGAAAAAAAAAAACTGTTCCTGTTTTGACGACATTTTAGATCTAACGGTTTATTAAACAAATCGTGACAACGAGGTTTCGAAAAATCCAAATGTTTCGTAAACTTAAGTTACAAATTTGAAATGGGAATACGAGGGCTTTAATGCAAATGATTTTTGCCGCTAAAATTAGCTTCAAAATTAAGATCTTTACCATATTTTAAAAATTCCGACACCAAGGCTCGTTTATTTACACAGTGGTAATACAACTGATACAACTTGCAGTCGTAGATGTTAAACTTTAACTTCAACTAACAAATTTTTGAAAACCAAATAACCCTAAAAAGACCACCTTCAAAATTCCTTAAATATCACAAAACTGTTCAGAAATGAGGATTTTTATACAATTGTATGACATAATAATTTGCAAAATATACAAAACTGTACGAACTTTGCTTTTAAGACATTCTATGAACGAATTTAAGTTTTAGTAAATTTAAAATCATTCATAGTTAGCCCCTGAAGACTAGGAGACTACCGTCTAAACTCTAAATATACTTGTTTGTACAATAAAAAGTGTTCCATCACTGTAAAGCTGATTATACGTGTTTTTAGGGTACGGAATAAAAAATGTAATTAGTCTTTTACAAATCAAAATCTGGCAACAGTTCGTTTATATAATATTGACTCCATTCTTAAAAAAATTCAGAAATAAATATATGCTATTTAGTTTTAAACCAACACGTATATAACTTATTATTGAAAGTGTATGGAAATCCAGGTAGTGTTTAGCTTATTCTTCAAATGGAAAATTATGTGCATACGAAGCTTCCAAGGAAGTCTTTCAAGTCAAACAAATTCTGGTTAACAGTATCCTGTCAACAAGAAAAACCTGTAAAATGGAGAGTTTATTTCCGCATTAAAATTGAACTTGTTTTCACAAATGGTTGCATATGCGGGGTATGGTGAAGCCTTAAATGGGACAATGATTTTATGCTCTAGCTTTTACGATTTTCGCGATGAAACAATAAAGAATTAATAGTGTATTTATAGCAAGCGCCTAACAAACCGACTATTCCATCAAACTGTCGTCATGAAATTCCTACTTTATGGCAAAAGCCAAAAAGCCGAATTGCTGGATTAAATTACGATTGCTGTTTTTATGAATGGACTCAGCAAAATAAATGAAATATACAAAGTATTGGAATACATACCAATATTTTCCGGTAGAATTGACTTTAAACATGATGTAGAATGTAGATTGCCCGTTATAAAAGAGAGGCTTTCATGAAAACATTTAAAAGGCGATTAGAATAATTATCTTTCTAAATAAGCTGTTGTGCGTACATTATGTGGGCAATTATTTCGCATTTCGGCATGGTTCAGTGTCGTATCGGATAAGTTTAATCCCAAGAGTAATGCCAATTCGAAAATAAAATGTTTTCGTCGTGTTTTTTTTAATAAAAATGTTGCATATATGCAAACCAGGAGTACTTCCAACAATATTTACCACATAAGGAACACGGTTTTTATTAAACACGTTAACAATTTTTATTGTAACTAGAACATGATAGGGCAGATAGACACGGACCGTGAGATACCGAAACTGAAAATCCTTGGAAAAAAGTACGGCCGTTGGGTACTCATTTGAATTTTGTTCAAATATATCAAGGTGGAAGTTGTCAACTGAGGTTTGTTTTCTGAAATGCGTTTGTGTCACATATTGTGCAAATATTTGTGCCATAGGAGATACATTTCTTCAATTAAGGTAATAAAAGCAAATATTTCTTATAGAGTCTGGTTTACGACTTATATGAGGGTTCATTAATCAAGTTATTGCTTATGTGTGCTGTTAATAACTAAAGTGGGAGATTGCGACTGAAAGATTCCATTGTATTTTAACTTTGCTGCTAAAATCCTGTTACCATGAGCTTTGTGAAATGGTATAACAGAATAACTACATTATTTATTCTACACTAAGAAAATGATTTGAAGCTACAGTTATCATTCTTACCATAGTCTTTCGTACGATATTTTACAGTAAGATATTTCTTCCTCGAATTTTCTGATATTGGCCACATTCGTTGAGGGTTAGTTAGTTACTACTCAGTAGATAGCGTAGTAAACCTTTTCTGTAGGTGAAGTACAGTGCAGTTACGTCGTTCAGAGCCCAAGTTAAGTTGTAGGTTGGTTCTATTTCCTGTGTCACCGGTAAGACACATCACAGGGCAATAGGTAAGAGGTCACCAACGTGATTGATGGAATATGGAAAAATTGCATTCTCTTACACACATTTTATCTTATTTAAAATATCTGTTCTACATGCAATTGTTGAAGCCCAATCACAATCCAGCTCAGTGCAATTATACATCCTTTATTGTTATTAGGTTATATTTTGGGAAGAATCTATTAATGGAGTTATTTAGGCACTACTTATAAACCATATAACGTTAATATATGAACGTTTTACGACTGCTAAATAGGTAAAGCTACATCTGGAATTATTGAAAGCTCTCAATTTTAATTAAATACGTAAACTTCCAATGCCGTCTATGAAAAACAAAAAAATTAAATTCTACATAAAGCCTTGATTCCAAAATATGAGACTAGAACTTTTCTATCATGGCTGTTGTTTTCCCATTGACTATTATAATAGCCGACCTACTTTAAATTGCCGAATTTTTTCTCAGCGCGTAAACATAAAATTACGATTCCAGTTTTATTTCCTACAATGTCATAATCATTAAAATGAATGCCAAACGAAATGGCTTTTATGTCCATCAAAGACCAATCACCCTCACAAATAGTACCTTTATTTTTTGTGGAAGTGACACATTTCAGTGGTCGTTACTTATTTTAGAATTCCCTTGAAGCAAACATTACTTGTATAACCCATTTAAAATGACAAACGTAGAGATACACAAAGACAATAAACATTTGTGTAGATCAAAAGAGATGTTATTTGCTTGGGTTCTAAAAGTTTAATGTTGAATTTTCTTGACACAGCAAGCAGAGAAGTCAACTCTAAACTTCCAGAGTTTACGTGCTTAACCAGGTTGTTTTAAAACACTAACAAAGCAAAGTTTGTGAAAAGAGAGCTTGTTTTATTCATAATAAACAGTGTATGAGAGGAAAATACAAACAATTTAAAAAAAAAATCCAGTACAGGATCCTAAGATATATGAGTCAGAAATGTCAAGTGGATTGTTTGCTCCAGGCTGAATGACATCAAAATAGTGCTTTCAATGAAAGCTTAAGAGGGAAAGGTTGTTTCAAAAGACGACGCTTTTCTTTAGGTAAATGTCGTTGGCATTCCACGTCCAATTTGCGTGGAAATATTATACGTTTCAGAATACAACAAAAAAGTTAAAAATATTTGCGGTACAAGGTTATTAAATTTGTTATATGATTTTTACCTGCGCTTTTTTAATTATACCACTTTCGTGGAAGGTATAAAAAGGTCGGTCTTTTTAAAGATGATTGTTAAGGGAAAGAACAGCAATTCTTTGTTCTTGCTAAGGATTCCAATTTCCTCCTCGAGGTTTTCTATATTTGAAAATAAATCGTTTGATATTTGATATTATTCTAAAAACCGCAGCTTTTAACTTGGATTTCTAAGAGTATTGATTTATGAAGACCCTTAGGTTTGACAGTGACTTATATGGCAAAGAATAGGGAAGAAAATTGAGGGCGATGGGTTGGTCAAAGGGGAAAGCGAGTGTAATACTTAAAAACAAAAAAAATGTTCCAATAAAACACCCCCAAGGTTGATTAAAAGACAGAATAGCCTATAAATACAAAGTTCCTGGCCGAGGAGAGTGTTTGATTGGATAAAGAAGCCATTGAAGGGAGGCATCAGACCATTATAGTGGCAGTTAAAGCGTTATAGAGACCATTAGCGAGCGGTAGCGGGTGATTTGGACGCTTGTCATGTGCGCCTGTGGACGTCGCGGCTTTGAATGACTCGGTTACATGTATCTTGTTAAATGTTCTGTTAAGTGGTTTCAATATTAACAGCTCAGCATAATGTTCTACAAACTTTAGAGCTTCGACTATAAAGCCGTGTCCTAAAACAACTCGATTAAACGAGCAACCCTTCGGAATTTCGGTCAGCGAATAACGCTATTCGAAGATCGTTAAATGGCAAATACCAGGGCCATTACGAAAGTTTTGGAAAGGGAATCGCAAAAAAAGGAGACGGCTTAAGAGCTACAAACTACATGGTTGAATGAGGTCGTTTTCCCAACAAATGCGATGTCAGATCACGCAACCTATCATCAGTTTCGGTTTCATTTCAGTAATGAAGTGATATGTTACATTGACATGTCCGATAGTACTTTAAACTTTGGTTTATATGTCACGCAATGAGATGCAAACATGCAAGGTGTTACTAGTCAGGCAATGGCAAGTGTAGAACACTTATTTGTTTTACAATGATGTTATGATACTTTTCCAAATATCAGTACTCTTTCTTATCGGTTTATAATTCCGCTGATGATTGATAATACAATAACGTCAAATTTCAATTATTTCTTAAAAAATATAAACAACAATATTCATATTAATTTCTTGCCCCTAAATACGAAAATCATTTTTTTCTTCGTTTTAAAAAGTTAAAGTTAAGGTCATCGTACATATACATATGTATGTAGTAAAATTCCTTTTCTACTTTTCTAGGTTTGTTCGACAGATTTTACATAAACACCAGCGAGCAATCAAATTGTCCAACCCTAAGATGTACCTAAATAGGTCCAACGCGTATCCTCTCCATTCAGAGGTCACTGAATATTGCCAAGTCTCAGATTAGGTCCCGTATTACGTGTTACTGCGTGCACGTTCTTCTGATCCTCGGAATCAGAGTTCTAAATTGCAATTCCTTAAAGCAATGGACTAACACTGAACATGGTTAGACATTTCGTCCTTCATTTAACATCTTCTACATAATGTCTTTGAGAGCGTTGGGTATGCTAAGTGGATGAGACGTTTAGTGGAAAGGTCATCAGGAGTCGATTTGATTTATATAGCTCATCTACGGCAAGGGAATTACTTATTTGAGAAACGATAGACGATTACAAGGAAATGTTTTCTAATCTTTCAGGAATTTTTATACAAATAGCCACCGTTCTAAAACTATAGTTGTATAAAAATAATAATTAAGTGTGCTTCGTAGTATGGGTTAAGTTGTCTATGAATGAGGATTGCATACTTTAGTTATTAAAACACAACGTTTAGTGGAACGTGTGCGTATTTCTATTATAAGTTTTTAGTCTTGGGTGGTAAAGGATGTTCCTTATCGATACTGTTCTTACACGCATAAATGGAATACCAGTATGGATTCCTCGTTTTTCACATGCCGACCATTACGAAAATAAGTTTAAAGTTCTATTTTTGTTCGTAGTGAACATTCCAAATAAAAAGAAACAACAGTAAGCAAAAAAAATTAATTTAAACTGGAAAAATCAAACTTGTCAACTCAAAACTGACTGCTGACTGATATTACTTAAATTGAGGCACATGTTTTGCAGTCCCTAGCTATCCAGGACAAAAAGACTTATTAAACCCCCGTTAGATATATCGACCAAAACTTGATATCTCAGGATTTCCATAGTAAAAATGCTTGTATTATTCGAGTCTGTTAGTTGGGGCGCAACCATGAAGATTTTTTATCTATTTATAAACATACATCCACATACTGGTTGTCCTTGAAGCCATCAATACTACACGAACGATATCAGAAAACAATAAGTACAACAAGGAAGGAATGAAGGAACTGTATCCTCGAATGTGACTAAAAAACTTTTAACTGCATCCATGAATATCCTCAGTCACATGGAAATCGCAACACCAAGAAGGGGTAGTAGGAATTTTTTGACCTATTTTGTCAGAAACGTTTATCTACTAAAAGGTAACAATTGATTAAAATTTCATTCATATGGATCAAGTGATAATGGCTTATCTAACAGTTCTTTAAGTTTATTCTAACAATTTTATCAGGTGTATGCTTTGCGAGATTTTGTTCATATCTTTATTGTTTTCGCTTTTGATGGTTTATTTTGAGGGTGTGATATTGCCTAGAGTGCGCCAAGGTGGAAATTACCGCCAATTAAGCGAAGTCGACAGAGGTCGTATTGTTGGTTTGCGCGAAGCTGGTTTTCCGTTCAGAGAAATTGCAAATCGCCTTAACCGGAACCAATCCACCATCATGTGCTCCTATTAGGCATGGACTAGGTAGGCTCAGGAACGTTGCAGAAGAGGAACCGGGGGGCGAAGAAGAACAAATGAGGTGCAGGACCGCCATCGTCGACTTATGGCAACAAGAGACCGATTCTCTAGTACCAGATCAATTGCCGATGAATGGTAATTAGCTAACGAAGGTCGTCCAGTAACCCTCCGAGCGGTTTACCGCAGAATCAGAGCTTTCGGCTTGCAATCCTATCGGCCACATCTTGTGTTACCACTAACGGCTCAACACCGACAGCAACGCTTGGAGTGGTGTAGTTTGCGACTGCACTGGAACCTAGAGTGGCATAGGGTGATGTTCAGAGATGAATCCCGATTCTGTTTGGGGATGCATGATGGCCGTATGAGGGTCAGACGAACACGTGAGGAACTACGCAATGTTGAATTTTCTGTTGCGGGGCATGTGCACCCAATTGTGGGGAGTATGGTATGGGGTGCTGTAACTTATGGGAGTAGGTCCCGTTTTTTATTCATCCGAGGTAATATGAACGTCCAGAGATATGTGGATGCGGTGGTAGAACCCCATATTCTTCCATTTCTTCAGCAGTTGGAAGACCCACTTTTCCAGCAGGATAATGCCCATCCTGATATTGCAAGTCGTTCTATGGACCGATTTGCAGAGGATTATGTCAATCTCTTGCCATAGCCATCCCGATCTTCCGATTTTTCGCCCATCCAGCATGTTTGGGACATTATGGGAAGAAGACTGAGGAACTTGCTGCATCCTCCGCAGACGCTGGAAGCTCTACAGCACGAATTACAGATTGCTTGGGACACAATACCTCAAGAGGAAATCGGCCACCTGCTAGAATCGATGCCATGAAGAGCGTGGGAGCGTGTAACCTTTAGGGGGGGGGGGCAACCCATTAGTAATAAAAATTATGTTTATATTTTGTTCTTTTTCTTTAAAATTTTAATCAATTGCTACGTTTTAGCAGTTAAACGTTTCTGCCAAGTTTGGTCAAAAAATTCCTACCCCTTCTTGGGGTTGCGATTTCCATGTC
>JABXWE010000825.1:0-19308 GCA_014611495.1 Limonius californicus | reverse complement strand
TTGTCTACAGTTACTTTGTCGGTAAGGTAAATACCTATTCTTTGGTTAGATAATCGAGAGGCGGCCAAAATGTTTTTGGGACCAACAAGATTCCCAATCGATATAACGTAACCTTTCAACTTTATTTCTGGATATGCACTTAATATAATACCTTGATCCTTGTTTGGGTGATTAAATAGATTTTTAGCGACACCGGAATATGTAGTTTTGCTTGTTGATTCTTTACCTAAATGATGAGTTTCATTTGCCCCTTGGCCGTAGGCTGAACTGTTAGCACTTGGAAGTTGACTTGGTTGCGTATATTCAAAATTTAGATCCATTGGGTGAAACATGATGTGCCGTGTGGTGTTGGCTAAAAAGCCAACACCACGTGCAACACGAGATATTAAACAAAAGGAAAGACTTACTGCGGCCTTCCACACCAACTGTGATTGTATCGTTGAGACAAGAAACGTGGAAGTCAAATGTTCCTCAGATAGGAAACAGACGAAATACCACGGTCACTGGAGTAGCATCTACACGCATTCACAACCAGTGCACAACTGATGATTTAAATTTTCTAGAAGATCATTTGGGAGAATTGTTAGATGACGTGCCTCTGCTGATCAGACATTTGAATCAACGATTTGAAGGACGTATAATTGGTAGAGGAGAACAGCACCCCCGGCCTCCAAGATCTCCAGACTTAACTTGTTGAGATTATTATTTGTGGGGTCATATGAAAGATATGGTATACTAAACACCATCAGAGACTGTTGAGGATCTTGGGAGACGCATTTTTGAAACAGCAGAACGAATTCGGAATAAAACTGATATTATGTTAGCAGGGCAACCAGATCTCTCTAAAGAAGAGTCAGAATGTGTCTCGAGAGCAACGGTGGTCATTTTGAACAATCTTTATAACGAATTTAAACTAAAATAAAAATAAATATTTGTTTTTCTGATATTGTAATTGTTTAACAAATAATAATTTAGTGAATTCACGTCGTCTGACACCCTGTATATATTATTTATAAAAAATGTATAGCACTTTCGGTTAATCGAGTAAATTCCATAATGATGGTATACAAAAAAATTGGAGGTGCATTTTCCTTTTTTTTTATCGCAAATTATTATTTTTGCAGTTTGTATGATTAATATTTTGTCTCGAATTGCTCGACTGGGATGGAATTGTTGCAATACCTACGAATGTTTTGTTTGAATGTTGTAAGATTAGTGATGCTTGTTGAAAGAATTTTCTTCGGTTAATTGTAGTTCCATCTGCAAACAAAATGATTTGATTATAAATTTGAATTAATTGGATTTATTATTAACGTAAATATGTGTTAATTTATAAAAGACTTTGATTTCTAGTGGACTTCATTTGACCAAGTCAGAAATTTTAGCGACAGATGTATAGGTGATTATAAACAATTTGGATTTCAATTTTTTAAACAAAAAAAGAATTTTTTGTGTAAATGCATAATTGCTTAAATAATTAAATGTTGTAACATAGCCTTGTTGGATATTAAAATATGCGGAATTATGAGTAAAATAATAAAATTTGTTTAAATCTCACTGTTAATTCGATTTGTTCTTTTTAGTTTTCGGTGGGAATATTTAAAATTATTGTATATTCTGGTATAATAATATAGTCGCGTATTTAATTCTTGTACTAAATTATCGAAATTGACATAAAACACGTCAATTTAAATAATCATGGGCAAGTAATAAACAGGGATGGTAATTGCTTATTATTTTTATGTACATAGTTATTTAAAATATTGTTTGGGCAGTATACGTTTTTAAATTTGTGAAACTGTTATTTTTCTCTTCTAAATAACTCACACGTATTTATTCTATTTGAATTATTACTTTCGAGGCCTCTAAAATATAGAGGTCTCAAATGCCCACTTTATCTGATTCATGGTAAACCCGGCACTGCGTAGGCATACGTTACGTATATCACACGTATTAATGATCGCACTGTATAAAAATAGATCTTCAACTGTGTCTAAGTTTACTGCGACGGTTCGAAATTCTAACTAGCCAACGCTTTGAATCCCGGTACAGGGAACACATCCTAGTATAAGTATTGAGCTGTTGTTGATATGACTCGCATTAAATTTAATATTTTAATTTACAGTTTTTAAATATTTACATGTATCTTTTAAGCTGTGATACTGTATTTTAAGTGATAGACCATGGATCTTTTCATGTTAATATTTTTATCGACAGTATCTATTTTTGTTGGTATAATTTTAACCTTAGTTGTACAGTACTACGTTCTCTTACGCTATTTTAATAAAAATCCGACTGCAAGCCCACCCAAGAAGCCTCACGCAGAAGCCTGTAATTTACCAGAGGTAAACTTTAGTTTTACTTTGGATATGTTAAGTTTAATGCTTTTTACGTTCAGACTTTAAAAAAGAAGCTAGAAGCAGACGGCTATGATAGTGCCGATTCTAGTTTGGCCATTACTCTGATGCTACAGTTTCTCTTCCATGAATTGCGCCATTCGGACAATATTAAACGATGGTTATACAAAAAATTATCTCTGGAATTTGAGGAACTTATCAGCAAAACAACAACTGGGAAATTCTTTGACGCTGTTACTGTATTACTACTAAAACATCACATACCTGAATATTCAATTAAAAACTAATAATTGTAGATAAGGGATATGCATCTGGGTTCACAGTTTCCTAATATAAAGAACATTGGTGTTGAAAATGTGAAGATGGATAAGACTGAAGGCCACATCGACACGTTAAATTTATGTCTCAAACTTGATTACGACGGCAATTTTTTGTTGTCAGTTGACGCCAAAATGAAGTTTGGAAAAACAGCATATTTATCAATTAAAGGTGAGCTTCTAACCTAACCCAACAACTTGAATAGTTAAAGTAGCAAAATTAGCAGTATAATTTAAAAAATCATGAGTGGATAGTTACTCGAATTAAGTGCATTTTTTTTTTGCTAAGCTTGGGTGAATAGTATTTATATAAGTTGCAATGAATTTATGTTTTAGCAAATGCAACAGTATAAACGTAAGGTAGACTGGAGCAAGTATTGAACCATTTTTAATTAATATTTAAAAAAAAACTGGCAAGTACTATTTTTATAATATGTTCTATGAGGTATTTCTGTGCCATAACTATTCTTACGTAAATGATATTTATTTTAGTAAACCAATAAAAATTTATTTATTTTACAAGTTATTAGAAAAATTCAAAATGCTTTAGAAGTATATACTATAGATTTATGCAAGTTGAACAGGGTTAATAAATATAGGTCCAGAAATGAGCTGTCTTCTATCAAAGATTTACATTTTCACTTAAATATTCTTCCTTGCTTACTGATGCAGGTTCATGTACGCTCAAAAGAAATCTGTATTGTTTTAACAATACCTGGAAGGTGCTTGATTGTTGAATTGTGTATAGTCTTTGCATGAACTAGACTGGCAAGGTAGCCTCAGGCAATGTAAAATATATTACCTAATATCAAGATGTGAAAGACAGGTTGCTTTTTTGAGCACAAATGTAATAAATATGAAAGAAATATTTAGGAAACGGAAGAAAACTGCAAGTATTTCAAAATGGCTCATTTCCCAGCCCCTCTTTATTAAGACTATACTGTATGCCCAACCTCGGGTTAAAGCAGTCTACTAAATTTACATACAGGTAAGTAACAAAAGAAATGAAGCAGATTGAGAAAATACCATTCGGTACAAACTAATTGATTTTTTGGAAGAAGGGCAAATGATCTAATCTCACATTTTCATTTATTTATTTTTATTAGGAACGAAATACTTTTATTTTTCAATCGTTTATGCCTGAAAATACGTTTTTATTGAAATCATAATATTGTAATCAAAATTTGTGGCTGCTATAGTAATCTAAACTAATAGAAAAACTTAAATATTACAAAGTTCAAACTCTACTTCCATCACCAGCTAACCTCTTATTTCTTCAAATGTTTCTGGAAGTATCTTAATTATATTTTCAGATGTGACTGCTTGATATAGCCAAATTAGCTAATTCCTATATTTTTTAACAAAACCGACTGGTTTTCATCATTGTATTCGGTTTTAAATATTAGATTTTTTATTTGAAAATTTAATTGTGATAGATTTTCTGCGTGTAGCTCTTTTTCTACAATACTGCAGTTTCTTCAAGTCTTAAAAGACTGTTTGTGATAATGAATTGTACTGTATCGAATACTACATCACAAACAATTGAATGTAAATGTTTTATCTAGTTTCCAAACAAATACATTGTGAAATACTTCTGCCTTCTTAATCCTTTATTCTGTCTCTATGATCTATTGCAGGAAAAATAACTTGCAATAGAGATGTTGCACTGTCTTGAATGGTTTGAAAGGTTTTTTTCTGAGTTTTTCCTTGGGTAGTTATCTCGCCCCTTCATCTAACATTCATTGAGTGTAGATGACAAACAATCACTAGAATATAATATTTGTATTTGCTCTGGCATACCTTTCTAATCTCGAGAACTATGTCTGCCAGAGTCTCCCTAGTAATAAATGCATGTCCCTTGTATAAGGCAAATGTGTTCTCTGTGGTGGTAGTTTCCTGTTGCTTTTCACAGAGGGGTATCTTGTACAGGGGGTGTACAGTGTATGTGTCCTGTTTCTGTCTGAACTACAGTTTACCATTCTGTAGATAAAGTTGATAACTATAACCCAGCAACTAATTTCTTCACCAGATCGAGTACTGACCCTTACTTTAAACTCTGCCCTCACCAGGAGTACCCCTGGGTGCTAGACGAATGCTCTCATCACTCTCCACCAGGATTCCTTACTTTTTGTTTATATAAAGTAATTCCATATTAAGCCAAACAATGTTTAAACCGTCTCATCACTTGAAATATTAATAGCTTAAAGTTATAGCGTATAAAAATATGAAAATTTTCCTCTTACACACATGCAGTTTTTAATACAAAGCAGTGTATGGCTTTTTCGCAAATTTTCGGAGTGCAACTTCATCTTCATCTTTCCCATTTCCCATTTATGACTCACGGCGTGGAGTCCTCTAGCCATTTCCAATAGTTGTTGTGATCTCTCGTAATTCTTCTAACTTCTTTGATCGTTTTTCCTGGCCATCTCCTTGATGTTATCTTCCCATTTGGTTCGGGGTCTCTTGATCTTCTTCCTTCCACTCTCATCCCGTAAACTATCTTGGGGCATGTTTCAGCACCCATGCGATTGAGGTGTCCATACCATTTTAACTGTTTTAATTCTATCTCTTCTACGACTAGTTGTTGGTCTGTTGGTCTAGCTCTTCTGTTATGCTCTTGCTTCTTACACGATCTCTTCTCGTTTTTCCCAATACTCATCGCAGGTTACTTTTGATCCGTGCTTATCAAGCATCGTCCAAGACTCTGATCCGTAGAATAACGTGGGAATGAATATTGTTGTGTTATATGTGCATTTTCGCTTGGGTGCTTAGTTATTTTTTGCCTATCACTATGTTGTTTATTTGATAAAACAGTTTATTTGCTTTACTTATTCTATTTCTTATTTCTTCCTCTATTCGTCCGTCATTGTTTATTATAGTTCCCAGGTATTTATATTTTTCTACATATTCGATTTGACGTCCTTTTATGTTGATCTGTGCACTTACTTCTCGGTCTTCTCTTCTTATGTGTATTATTTTGCTTTTCTCCCCATTTATCGTAATTCTCTTCTCTTCCAGGTTGTTTTTCCATACGTTTATGTTATTTCGCAGTTGCCTTGTGTTTCCTGCCATTATTACAATGTCGGCCGCGTATATTAGGTCTTTTCTCATTATAGGATTCAGATTATAATATCCTAGCTTTGTTTTCCTGACTTTGTTTTTACACTTTCTTATTATGCCATTCATGTACGCCACAAAGAGCAATAGATTTAAACTATCGACTTGTTTGACCCCATTCTCCATGTTAAAATCTTTAAATTTTTGTCCGTTGAGCCTTACTACTCCCACTACTTTTTTATTTATAATTTTAATTATTTTATTAGCTTTTCACTTGTTTGCAGTTATTCTAGTGCGCTCCATATTTGTTGTCTAGGTACCTGATCAAAGGCTGCCTTGAGGTCTAGGAAAGCTAAGAAAATTTCTCTGTTTTTATATAGTCTGTTCTGTAATTTGTCTAATTGCATACATGTGGTCTTGTGTTCGTTTTCCAGGGCGGAAGGCCGCTTGTTCGTCTTCTAGTTTATCTTCGATTTCATTCCTCAAACGTTTTTCTATAATTTTGCACATATTGCACGATAGTTTTCACAGTTTGTTGTATCGCCCTTTTTATGTATAAGGACAATGATGTTTCTTTCCCATTCAGATGGTGTGTTCACTTTCCCATGCTTGTTGGAAGATAGATTTTAACCATTTATTTATTACTTGACCTCCTTTCTTAAGTAATTAAGGTGCAATAGAATCCTCTCCAGAGGCTTTACCATTTCTGGTTTTTGCAACCATTTTTATTTCTTCCTCTGTTATGTCACTTTCTTCCTCTTCATCTTGATTTTCGTGATCATCGTTTTGTACTTCTATTTCTTGATGTTGGTTTCTTCTTACGTTTTGGAATTTCTATAGTGTTCTCGCCAGGTTTTTAGGATTCCTTTTGTTGTTGTTTCAATTTCTCCTTTTTGATTTACAATATTTCGTATTGGCTTTGATCGGTTGCCCTTCAGCCTTTTTATCACTTTCCAGAATTGTTTTTGGTTCTGTATGTAATTTTTTCCGAACTCTTCCCATGTTGCGCGTTGCTTCATTCTGTTTTTATATGTAGTTTCGTTTGTCTTTTTCTGTATTTGTGCTTCTGAATGTACTCCGTGCAACTTTCTTCTCTGTAATCTTATTCTTCACTTCTTTGTTTCATCATCTAGATCTCTTTTTTGAGCATTGTAGTTTGTTAGTTTTGTTCTGCATGCTTCTTGGATTTTTAGTAGGACTTCTTTAAATTTATTCCATCTTTCGTTAGAGTTCCACAGGGTTTCTAGTTCTCATCCACTTCTAATAAGTTTAAATTTATGCTGAGCTTTCTTTCATATTCTTCTCTTGTTTATGGGTTTTCTAAGGCCTCTATTGTAATGCTTGTGTACTTCATCCCTATTTATTTTTTTGGGGGTACAATTATTCCTTGTTGCGCCTATATACGCATTCCAGTCTCCCATAATTATAACATGCCTGTTCTTATTTTGCATTTTCTCTAGTCTTTTGCAATCTTCTTAAAATTGGTCCTCCTACATTTTCTGCAACTCTAAGTTATCAGTGATTATTCTGGAGTTGATGGCTTCTCAATTTTTTACCTTGATTTCCAGCTCATTGCTGAGTATATCTACTCCTTCTGTTATTCTGTTGCTCTATAGCCTACAGGGGTTCCGGCGTATCTAAGTGTATACTAGGGTGGGTCATTGTTGTATGGAAAAAAATATTGCGCTTTTGATTTCTAATGGTAGAATTATGTTGCCTTTACAAGGTTTAAAAGAAATAGGCTTTTTAGAATAAAATAACCGTTTATTAATAATTAAAAAAAGAATACGACAGAAAAAATAATGCAAATCATTAAATATTGAAGTCTTAAGTACTTGCTTTCGAATTTAAACATTTTTTTGCGAGATTCGAGTTTTAATTTTATCGCACCCTCTCTTGCCCTTTTAGTATACAGTATTGTTGACGACTCTGTTACCGTTTTGACGGCTCGTTCAACGGCCTGGATGTGACTAGGAAGCCTCAAAAATAAAAACTCTTCCTCTTCTTTATTCTCAATCGATAGTTTAAGTTGTTCGTTTGAAATTGTCGTCAATGTTGGTGGTTCAAACAAGTTTTTTTGCCAATCGATCAGGTCGTAATAGCATGGTGCCAAAAAATTAAATTTTGGTAAGTGATATGGTCGAATGACACTAGTTTTGCGTGCTTTTAGAATACGTCTAGTTCCCGTGTTTGTATTTGTCCCATCGCAACCAATCGCAATAAGACCTGATGTAGTTATAGTATATTAAAGAACTAGTTTCATAAGGCCTTTTCTTAACGCACGAGTCCAAGTTTGAAAAACGAGACGCGAAGCACGGACGAGTGCGACAAGTGGTCTTATGAAACGTGTTCTTTATACTATTTTTTCTATTGAGGAAGTTTAAGAGTATTTTAAGTAAATAAATTTATGTAGAAAATTTTACGTCAAATCGATTACTAGGGAGTTTTTATAAACACTTATGGCAGCACTGGCAGGTGGCTGAAACTAACATTTCAAACTTTCAAATTCAAATCGAACTGCCAACATCGTAAAAAAACAAACTAAAAACAGTACGATTATAGGCCTCCTTAACGTACTGTTTTTAAGCTAAAACAGTGCGCTTAGAACGGCTAACGCGCCTCAGGATATAAAATTTCTCGGTAAATAATAGCTCACTTCTCAACCTAGGTATAAAATATACTATTTTAAGAAACAAACTGATAATCGACCTTTTTATGCCCTTGGCAGTCCCACAATCTGGAACATTGTAACCCAGATACTGAGATCCTGGCTCTTTTATTAAAGATATATGTTCTTCGACTATTATTTCATTGTAATACTTACTGCCTTTTTTTGTTTACATCCGTGTCTTGTCTTTTCGTCCATCAAAATATAAAGCCTGTACTTCAGCTACTTTCGTTTGTGTTTCAATCTTTGTCCGCGCTTGAAACCTTTCCCTTCCGATTTTGCTTTTATCGATTATTATTCCTAGTTTTATTCCTTTTATTACACTTGAAACAATTGCAGCTCCAGCTCTATCTGAAACACCAAACCTGTCACATGTCATCGATAAAGAAGAATAGTCTATTTCGTCTTTTTTTCTGTGCTTCGATCTGTCTTGGTAAACTATTTCCTTCTGGACCGTGTCTTCAGACGCTTCAGCGTCAGAGTCGCTCTCAGAGCTCAATTTTAATTCAATGATTTCTTTATTGGTACTGGGAATTCGAGATTTTCGTTTTCTTTCGCTCCTTTGTTTTCTCTTTAACCGTGTTTGTATCTTCTTAGTTACTTCTTTGTCAATACCACCGATAATCATTCTTCGACTGGATCGTTGATCTTGTAAAAAGGCTTATTCTAACATTGGAACCTTTTTTTCTCTTGGACAAACACAGCAATCAAACTCCGGGCTTTTGCAATACGAAATATCAAATAGTTTTTGACTTTGAATCCGAAATTCCATCCGCAAAAGATGGTTTACTGTGAAATATGTTTATTGTTTTACATTTTTCACGAAAAGATTTTATAATTTGAATTATTCTTGTATGGCAGACGACTGGAATTGAAGCCGAAGCCCATATTTCTTGCAACTCTGCAAATTATGGGTCTGTCCCGTTTTTTTTCGATTTTTAACTGCTGTCTCGTTCATTCATAAAAATTTATTACATCCTCTTGAGTAAGTAAAACATTTGTCTTTAATTCGCAACTATTTCCAAAGATAGGACACTTTAAAGCTTTTCGCGTTACGTTAATGACGAAAGATTACGAAATCGAATAAATAACCTCAAAGAAATAACGTCAAGCGCGAGATCGCGACGAATGAGAGAATATTGCGAATGTTACGCTCACTGCAACACACACACACACCACCAAAAACCCAAACACACCCCCCCCCCGCCACCCTGAAGCATTAATGCGACAATGTATGGTATTTACGCTATTTGTGTGTGGAACTTGTTTGAGGAATAATAGTATATTCTTCAACGAGTATAGAATGACAGCTATTATTTACAAGGATGAAAATTCTGTCACGAGCCGAAGGCGAGTGACAGAATCATCCGAGTCAATAATAGTTATTCTACACGAGTAGGAGACTATACTTTCTCTACGACTATTTCATAGGAAGTTACAATTTTTGGTCCGAATCAGTATAATACAAATTTTGCTTTAGATGGACGTATGTCGGTTCTCTAGCCACAACCATTTTACGCCGTGTACACCATTGTGTACTGTTTCTGCGATTTCTTCGGCAGTAAATTAATACACGTCGTTTTCGTGGTTTCCGTTATTTCTGGTGGCGAACACATTTCAGCGTTTTCGCTGTCTGAATTATTCACACCTAGTTCTTACTGTTTTTACGAATACGAAAATTTAAAACTGTTTTTGACAGTTACTTCAAAAACAAGTGGGAGATCCCAAGCGCTAGCATGCCACGCCCACTAGCTTCCGGTTCCGCAATTTATCGTTGGATTCTGATACACAATTGCACCGAAATAGAGAACAGAATCCAACGGAAATAGAGAATATCTATCATTCTTCAACTAAAAAGGTATATGTAACGAATACATTATATTATAGTCGTAGAGAATAATTATTAAAAATACGAATTTCCAATGGCACATTATATGATTTTTTTTGTAAAATTTCAAAAATTCAAATATAAGGCGCACCCTCTAAATATTAATTAAATTCAAAAATATGTCACATGTGTCATAATATCACTAAAAGACAACATAATTTTGCTATTAGATAAGATTATCTCAAAGTTTGGTTTTTCGACCCACCCGAGTGTATACCCCTTGTCCAACTCCTTTATAGCCTTTCCCTTCTTTTAACTTCTGCTATTCCTAAGATTTGTACTTTACCTATATTTTACCATTTTCTCTACTATTTTGATTTCCTTTCCTGTGAGGGAAGTGATGTTCCTTGTTTCAACTCTGAATCCTTTTCTCACAGATCGTCTTCGTTCTATCCCTCCATGTCCGAGGCTTTGAGTGGTTCTCTGAATTTATTTACAATGCGCGTATGATTAACCCAGCCGCACAGAACACACACAAGAAGAAGCGACACCACGTGGAAATAATTCTGACCACTTATAAGCCTGAAGCGCCTCTATGAACTATGGAATGAACTATTTGTACGTAGCGGCAAATTTGAATTCAACTGTAGTTTGGTATTTGTTTATATTCTTTTTTAATAGGCAAAGAAAGAAAAATTTAGTAAAAAAATCTATTTACAAAAGAAATATACAACTTAACCTACGAAAAACACAATAAATTGACTTACATCTAAACTAAAACTTCTTAAAAATGCTACCGTACCTATTTAAATAATTATCAATAGCAGAAATAGAGTTACTTCCATTGATGATGGTAAATGTTCTGGGTTTATGAGTCTTCGTGTCCGGAATTTGAACTACCAAGTACGCTACCCCTGTCTTCTACATCATCGCCTGACATGGCCACCAGTTCACCAATTCTACATCCTCCAAAAATTCCCACGATAAAAATTACTTTTTGCAATAAATATTCATCATCAGAAGCATTATCTAAGAACCTCTCCATTTATTCGAGTGTGAACACTTTGGATTTCTTTGGCCTGTGCCCTACAGACTGTTGTTTTAGGAAAGCTGACATTTGATGAAATCTGTAACAATGAATAGTTTAAACTTCATAAATAATAATCATTGCGATATCACAAACCTGCTTATATCAATATTTTCCTTCACAGATAACATTTTCTTCAGTTGGGAATAATATGACCACAGTGATGAAGATTTAGCATTTTTAGACCGTTCCGAAATATAAGCCGAAATAATTTTTTCGTTTACTCCTGTTGCATGTTTTCTCTTCCTCCACTCACAGAAATTCGTATACTCTTTTTCATATGAATGCTTGGATTTTGCTGGCACCACTTTATTCATAGCTTCCAAAGCTTCGTCCAAGACTGCTGAGGGTACAATAACTTCGTTTTCGTCTTGAACTTCTAAAATTCCAGACATTTTTGTCTCGCAAACACACAAAATCCGAAAGCGTCACAACTTTAGAACAATGTAAACAACTGCAGACCCTGCAGACGACAGAACACACTACAACTTTAAATTTAAACTTCGGGAACATTCGCGAGGCAACGCCGGAAATTATCGGAAATTTACTGACAACAGCGCCCTCTAGGAACTATGGACATGTATTAAGTAACTGGTTCAAATAGCTCCATTTGACTGTCATAGGCCTGACTGCACTGACTCTAACTGAAATGCCCGCGCCCTTATATATGTGTAGTATCCACTACTTAAAATAATGTTGGTACAATAGCCACTACTAACTACCTACAATAAAGGATTAAGTGTGTGACCGTTTATTCTTAATAATGGGTATAAGATACAACAATATATACGAGGTAAATAGCTTCTGTAATATTCTCGTTGTTGATGCGTCATGAAATGAGACAAGATTATTCTAGAAAACTCCTTGTTACCGCGAGCTAACTATACATCCATCTGTGAAATGTCATAAGAACTACAATCTGTAGGTGTGTAATACACGTACAGGTTGTAGTTCTTATGACTTTTAACAGATGGCGCGAGGGTCTCTATTCTATTTCGTAATTAGTTTCTTTCGGAATGTTAACATACAATAAGTATTAATCGATGTTTCAGGAATTTATTGTTTATATTTTTTCCGTTTTATTTTAAATTTTTTCCACCTTGGGAGGGGGGCAGCTGTCCCCCTTGCCCCCCTCCTTCACGGATACGCCTTTATAATAACTTGCTGTCTGAAATACATTGCATTAGATCTCTTCTTTAATTGTAACTTTACTACAAATTGTAAATTATCCTTCCAATTCTTCCTCGGTGTTCCTCTTTGTTATGTCCTTCTACCATCTTCATTATGATTTTGCACATTCCGTAACTGAAGACCTTGCTACAATAAGGAGGCAGCTCTATTTTTGACAACATGACAACAATAACTGTCCTATGCTTAAAGATTGATTTTTTTTAGAAGATTCGGATAAGTTGCTTTAATATGTGTAACGAAGTGTCCAGTGCGCGGTATAAATAAATGTTAAATTAAATTCTGTGACCGCGTAGTGCAACATAAAGGCGCTGGTGGCGCTTGGATTCAGGGTTAGTACCCGTCTCCCACCTTGTTTCTACCGTCAGTAGGTCTCCCCGCCAACATAAAATTATTAGCAACATTTTAGAATGGGAATGGAAGGTATAAAGGCGAACTCCAAAACCAGGAACTTGAGTCGTCCGAGCCAGTCAAGGAAGAACTTCAACCGAGATCCAGTCAAGGAAGAACTTCAACCAGGATCCAGTCAGATGCCGTTTAAATTACCTGTTACCAAAAATCCAATCCCGTTAAAATACCTGTGCCAGTTGGAGTAAATATTTTGAATCCCAGTCAACTACAGTTTGTTTGCAAAGCCAAGCCCGCCCGTGTAACATTCGTTCGCTCAATTGTTTAGGGGTCGTTTCGCCCTTTTCTAATTCGAGCTACGAATTGTTGTTAGCGAAGTGTGGGAATATATATATCTAGCATAAATCACTTGGGTTGTTTCCCTGTGAACTTACGCTGTATATAGGACCAGTCGAAAAGTTTGGTTTGAAATAGAAATTTGGGTCATTCTCCCTATTCGTATTACTTACTTGAACTTCAGAAAAGATTAGTAAAGGTATAATTCGTTTTCTCAATAGCTTAGGGGTTGTTTCCCCTTTTCAACGAAGCTAGCGAATTTATACGTAGGGTTTTGTAGCCTTAAGCTTTAAAAGAATCCTTTTAATATCCGATTCAAACCGTCCACAAATTTTTACGTTAATTCCATATTTCCTAATTCATTACAGTGGTACGAAGAGTAACTAAGAGAGTGTATGAGCTAAAATACGCTTACCTAATTACACTCATTTGTTGGCCCCAGTCGAGTGGCCTGCAGGGGAACGTAACCGAAACTTCCAGGCTATAATTCGTAAGTTGAATTTATTCACTCCGAAACACCGAGATTCTGGACGTGGCCCGCCGATAGCACGAGAGTGCAGCCCGCTTGAACTAGCAACAATTGCCCGCACATGTGAAGTTCGATTACACGAAATCCGCTAATTAGTTTATTACAGGAACACCGGGTGTGCAAAACTAACCTAGTTGATTTCCACGTGCTGTCGTAAAACTTGTTTTCCCTAGATTTTTGCTGTATGCAATTTGGGTTGCATACCAAGCTGGGCCCATAAACTCCGTTATTTGATTATTAATGCAATTGTACTAATATGATTCCTGTATTAAGTGCTTTCGACCTGTTAATATTTATATTATTTTCATCCCGTTGTATAGGAAAATAAGGTGTTGAGTTTGGTAAGAAAAATATGTTAAACTTGCAGATTCATTTTATTTAATTGTGTATAACGGTTAATAGTTAGTTTTTGTAATAAATAAGTACATTCTATACTGTGTGTGTATACAGTATATCTGCATGTAATTAACTAATGCAAATATAAATAATAAAGTGTTTAATCCACTACCGCTATATAGTTTCTTTAGTCTTAAACAAGAGCACTGGACCTGAGCTACCCAAAGCACTCCAACCCCTAGTTAAAAAGGTTGGACCGTTACATATGTTACCAGAGAGGTATTCCTAATAATTACTTTCGACTTAAAACTAAACTGGGTCTAATTATTTAATTTGAAATTGCCTCGTTGTTGCCACCAAGGTGCAAAAAAAGGTAATATGAAGTCAAAAATATATGCAAATTTCTAATAAAAGAACCTTTATTTTCGAGAAAACTGAAATAATAAATAAAACAGTAATATTATGCCACGTCAACAACCAGCAAAAATGACGCTGACATGATACTGCAAAAACGAGGCAACACCGAGAGCTGCCTCTGGTTTGCACCAAATAGTAATCGGCGGTAAGTGCAAATACTGTAACCACACAGTTGTTTAGTATTTCTGTTACATCATTGTTGCACCAATAATGGATCACTAATTAGCCCATCAAACCACATCTCATTTTCATTGGAAATTAGGGCTACCGCCTTACTGCAGCAATTTCTGCTGCTCTTTGACTTTATTTAATAATGATTCCTGTTCTAATAGCTCCCTGTATTATCATTCTCAGAATCTCTTGCTAGGATTATACAGAACTTTGAAAAACCATAACATAGATGTGTTTTGAATTCGATTTTGTAATACATAAAGTCTCCTTATTTGTTTAAGACAAACTTTTGTAAAATCCAAATTATGCCTCTTCAGTATTGATAATTGTCTGGATAAGCGGACATCACCTTCTTGACAGTTTCCCTGGTAGTCTTCTCGATGTAGGTTTCTGGGTTATTGCTATCTTAGCTAGTCTGCTATTGTCCATCCTTTCTACATGATCCCTCCACTGTCGTTTTGTTCTTGTCCATCTTAGAATATCCTGGATTTTACATTCTCTGACGTTGTCATTCTATTCGCTATCTAAACGATCTCCCACTATTGCACACAGGATTTTTCTTTCAGTAATTAAAAGTAGTGTGGTTGTTAGCTCAGTTGGCAGAGCATTCGCTTTCTGAACAAACGCCGATTATGGCTTGGGTTCCACTCTCCAACATTACCAAGTAGCATATAAAAATCTTGTACTGCAACCCACCACACATAATTTCCCAATCCGATTTGCAACCGTGAGATCTTAATACTATAAATATTCTCTGGAATTTCTATTGTTTCGATTCGGCATTAAACTGTACGTCTCCCGTGTTCCTACTTTAGCACTGAGGAGAAGCACGTAGCAGAGAAGAGGCCGGTGTCCAGTAATGGGACGTGTATAAGGATGTTGATTACAGTTAAGACAACAATGTAGGTATTTGTTTTGGTTTGTAAATTCTCATCTTGCCACTGACAGCCATATTCTCAAACAGCCTGATATTTAGTCTGCTTTTGCAGCTTGAGAACGTACTTCTTGTTGAATGTTCTGCTGTTTAATAGTAGAAGTTCACCATCTAGCGTATTGCCTCATTGTCTATAATTGCAATGTATCGTGTCTTGGGATGTTGTTATTAATTATGTTTCTGTAGTGTATATTTCGCGTTGTAGGCTTCTGTTGTTTTAAATTTGTAGTTATAAGAGATGCTGGAGATGGTTTTCGCTTTCCTCCGTAATTAGGTACCTACTGTATTATCCTCGTAGCTCATAATTTTGATGCAGTTGTTCCCCATATTTAGCATTCACCTTTCCTTTGTATCCCCCTTCTTAATATCAAATAACACTGTTACTTCTTCGGTTACTTGTTGTTTTAATTCTAGTTGTGCAATTCGAATTCAATTCATGTACAATTTTTACTTGTTTTGGATTGCCGTAATTCAAATGTATTATGTCTAACGGATTCATTAATTTCCCCCAGTTAAACACTTGCATGCAATCAACACGGGTTCAGCTATCATATTCGATAGTCTTTTCAATAATTTGACGAAAATGATAACTTAATACAATAGCTAAAACAACAGATAATAACTCTCTTGGTTTAAGATAAACACAGCAAGATGCATTAATAAAGTAAGGATTTCATATTCGTGCATACAAGTTGGTAGTGTAATGGTAGAGGCAATTAAAATGTATGAATTAAACCACCTACTGATTTAATATCAACATTGTTTCAATTTTTAGTTTAGCCATATGAAAAGGCACATTTTTAGAATCTATACACTGCAGTGAGGAAAAACATTACAGGCTACTTTTCATATACCTACTATAGTGGGAATAAATCAAAGAGAGACAAATACATCGATAAAATATGGACCTAGATACTTTTTTAAAGATCTTGTACTTTATTTAGATTCAATTTTATGTGTGGATGTTAAATTTACATCTAAATTATATTTATCAAATGTATCTGGATCTGTATCTAGATCTTCAATTAAAGGAATCTTAAACCGACCCAGATGCCAATATGAAATACCTATAACTTTTTACATCGACAACCACTGTATTCCTTTCCTTATTCTTTCCAGGGCTTGTGGTGGTCTACTTGAACCCTGGAAAGCGAACTGCGGCCAATATAAAAGACAATACGTATACGTATATATATGTATATATATATAATCAAAAAACCTTCTACCCTAAGGTGTAATTGTACGTATACGTAATATACAACAAAATATTTGTTAATTGATAACGGACGCCTCGCATTATTCTGATTGCAAGAGCATTAAATAGATGTTGACATTATGGTTGTGGACATTAAATTTATAAAGTATGATAGATTGTAAAACGTGAAAAAAATTCATTAAATAAAGTCACATATCTCATAAACGTAAATTGATGTTACAATATTTTTGCATTACGTTTAGCAATTATCTATTATTAGTTTTTATGATGTTTTCGATAAAATTTTCACCTGATTTCAATCTTAGATATGTTGTCTATTGCTTAAAAAAAACAGCAAGTTGAAATGTGGCCTATTAACGTAAATACGATGACTATAGGAAACGCTAATTACAGCTTATTTTGTGACTTTAGTAGCCCCTTGAGGCGTCTCGTTCAACACTGCTTTTGCTTATTTTAACTGTTAATATAAATGTCATTCAGACAATAATTAATAGCGCCACATCCGTACTGTGTACATGTTAAGTGCACTAGCAATCTAAAATATGACAATAATTATATATCCTCTTCCGTAATATCTACGATCTAGGTACTTAAAATTTTAATTTCTATGTGCGAAGGTGACTTATAATAATTAAAATGAAACCTTAAACATGTCTTAAAATATCTATTTTTCAATTATAATGTAAGCAAAGTGCAATATGTGTACAAATAAATTCTCCTGCTAGCCTATAAAGGTTTTTAATCGTCATCTTCTTCGGCATCTTCCCGCAACACAGTTTCACCATCAAGTTTTTTCAAATTTGGTAGACGTGTAGTGGCTTGGTGCTTCCATACAGTTTCATCGAGATTTTCATAAAGTGGATTACCTACAACTCTCTTACAAGAGAAAGTATTATATTTGAAAACACATACCAGTAAAAAGAAGGTCTTCTAACAACGGTAACTCTTGTAATTTATTAAATTCACCCCACTCTTTTACCAAGTTATTACTCATGTACAAAACTTTTAATTTTTTAAGAACACCTATGCCTTTAATCTTTTCTATTAAATTGTAAGAAATCCATAGTTCTTCTAATGTATCTGCCACCGGCTCCTAAATAAAATAAATTTATTTTTAATCCAAATTATCTGTCGACAATATACCAAGCCAGAAAAATTTTTTATATAGTTTCTTCCCAAGGATAATATTTTCAAGTTTTTCATACCATTCAAACCCGCGATTTTTTCTATCATATTTGTCGATAAACTTAATTTGCTGAAAATGTTAAAAGTTACATCAATAAAGTTTCCGACTGCTGAAGACGCAACCTGCAGTTAGTTAATCCACCTAACGCATTGTCCATTTTTTCTATAGGTAGCCATTGAAACTGAAATCCTATTTCAGTCGCCTCCGCAATACTTTCACCGGGGTGCTTCTCTTCCCATCTTTTAATTGCTTCTTTGATGGACGTTGCCTTTGCCATTTTCACCCGGATTTCATAAACCGCCTTTTGTTTTGGTTTCTGACATGCGCTTTGGGTTGCTAAGGTTCATTGCGCCAACTTCATATTGGAACTTGAATCGACCATTTTGTGAAGGCTTGTTTACACGCCTCAACAATTTTGTTGGAAAAGCTACTGGTGTTCTCTGCATGCAATGCTGCTTATTTATTTAACTGCATAAGATAAGCAATACATGGATTGATACAGAATTTTACTTATTCAAGAGCTTATTCGTTTAAATAACAATAATTACATTATCGTATACTAAATAAATATTATACAACATAAGAAGTTCGTGTCATAAGTAAAAAAAAAACGAGAACAAGTTGTTAAAGAATATATTAAGAAAATAATTTTAAAATATGACCACCTCCGAATTCCAATTTCAGTGCAATTAAATCGACACCAACAGCCAATGGAAATTTTATTCGAAAAGGATTGCAGAACTACCGATTCGAATAAGCAATCGAAGATGCTGCCAACATACCCAGCTTTTAATAAAATTGTTAGAAAGTAGCTTGAATTTAAACATAGAATTTCGATCACTTCGAAACATATGAAATGAAAAGCACAAGTTGTTATTTGAAAATATAAAAATCCTTGACTATAACATTTCAAATTGTATTATATATTAAATAAATGTATAACATAACAAGCGTATATAACATTATTAGAACGAATAAATAAACCTAATGTTATTAATAATAATAGCAACAGATTTTTATTAGCTTCTGTTTACTTGATACCGTTTGGACTTTTTAACAAATGAATACCAAAAAAGCTTTTTTATTTTTATTACTAATACCAAATACTTTAATATATTAATACAGGAAACTTGGCCGAAAAACTCGTGACACTGACTGCAGCGATCCGTGCGGCTTGGTGGGCCACTAAGATTTGTATTTGGCAGCTGTCGAAAACATTTGTGGCACATTTAAAGCAAATGCCATTTATTTACTTTCTTATAGCAAAACACTTATTTAATTAATAATATTTGATAATTATGATATTTTACTTACTTGTAAGTTTAATAATTTA
>JABXWE010000824.1:0-39118 GCA_014611495.1 Limonius californicus | reverse complement strand
TTGTTAGTTATCATCTCTCTTTATTGTTGCGAAGAAAATTGTATGTAGAATGCGAATACAATCTAAATTACTTATTTTGACGCATTAGATATTTTAACAACATAAAGTCAGTTTTAGCGTAATTTTGTCAGCAGTCTGTGGATTTGAAAAACAATTCTCGATTCCAACAATCGGTTGCAGATTCTATTATCATAAACCAATACTCGATTCTGATTCCTCGAATCGGTTCTAGCAACGTAAAACGATTCTCGATTCTAAGAATCGCAATATGATTCTGATGGAATCGCTATTTTTCAGACAGGATTGACCCTCGAGTCGGCTCTATGTCAGATGATGATGATGATGATAATGAATTAGAATCTCTACTTATAAGTATTTTTGGCAATACTAATAATAGCAATTCTTATTTTATTAAAGTTAAACATTAAAATAATGTTTCGTGATGATAAGAAGTTCTAAATATAAATTTGAAATTTACAGGGTGCACTTTGACACTACTATTAAATAAACACTAAACACACGTGGGAATTCAACAAGCATGGATGTTGATAAGGAAATGTGTTAGGTGCAACATGTATGTAGCATTGAAATGTAAATTTGGCTTTTGATGCGTTGTAACAGTAAAATAGCAATTTTGTATCTTGTAAAATGATCAAAGTGTGCTTGATATGACGATCAGTCATTGTCCCTAATTTAGTTAATGGAAATTTGTGGAATATGACTGCTAACCGTGCATATACCGAGGCATTTACGTTTGCAGCTTATTCATAACTTTATTATTTTACGAGAGAAGACCATTCTTAACTCTTTATTCGTGACTGTTTAATTTCACGCTCTTGATCTGACGGTGATAATGGTAAACGTAGTTTTGGGAATACATTTGTCAGTTGGGTTGCCTGTTTATCATAATTCTGAAGTGTAATGCATTTAGTGCACTTGAAAGGTATAACAAGTTACTCTTATACATTTCTAGAACAATATTAGCAATACATTTTTCTATACCTATTTCACAACATTGCGGAACTTGTACTTTTGTATTAAATTTACTTACATTCGAGGATGGTTCATCCATTGTTGCGCCTAACATAGATAGCATTGGCAGACAAATTATTAATTGTTTTCCTAAAAAACAAGTCAGTTATTGACATTCATATATACCAAGTTCCAGGTGCCTATCTTCTTGCTTAGAAAAGTTATACATTTAATATTACTGTGGTGCTGGTGACTATTCTTTTTTAAAAACGGTTTATCAAGTCAGGCAATTTATAATAACATGTTCTGAGTGTTTGGAAGTAGGAAGGAAGTCGTGTCAGCGTGCACTAGGTGCTGGACCACTAAAAACTGTTGTCACCCAAGAAAATATTGATTTGGTCCATGATATGATACTGATTGATCGGAAAATTACGGTCAAATATATATCTGAGACATGTGGCTTTTCCGTTGGAAGCATTGAGAAAATTGGGCCTGAAAAACGCCTGTGCACGATGGATTCCAAAAATGTTTCTCACTGCAGCGAGTAATTACATATCAAATGACACGGATTTGGGTGGATGTATGGAAAACGTTGTAACTGTAAATGAAACCTGAGTTGATCAGTTTGATCCCGACACACAATGGTAGAGTATGGAATGGCGACATCGTGGTTTCCCGCCTCCACCAAAGTTCCATGTAACGTCATCGGCTGGAAATATAATGGCAACAGTGTATTGAAATTTTGGGGCAATTCTTCTTGTTGGTTATGTACCACGTGGTCCCTCTGTAACGGGAGAATATTACGCAAAACTCATATCAAAAGTGCGTGAGTATATAAAGCAGAAAGGCGTCGAATATTCCACCAAGACAATGCTCCCGATTAGAAGACCTGTATTTCTATGGCTGCGATTCACAATGATGGATTTGAAACTTTAGAACGACCCCCATATTCGCCAGATCTGGCCCCCAGTGAGTTTCAACCCAAATTAAAAGAACATCTTCGGGGCGCTTATTTTTCGGACGGTGAAGAGATGATGGCTGTTGTGAATGAGTGGTTTGCAGTGCAGGACAAAGAGTTATTTCCTTAAGGCGTTCAGCTCTGTATCATCGTTATACTAAGTGTATTAACCCTTAACGGGATTAAGTTGAGAAATAAAGTTGTTTCAAATGTCTAAGTAATTTGGTTCCATATCGGGGACAGTAAATGATGAATCACCCTCGTATCTATTGTAATGTGGGTAAATATGTATTTATTGTATAAAGTACATGGTGGTATTTCCAATAATCAATGTAACACGGATGGATAGTTTCCGTTGAAATTTATTGGTTGTGAAAATCTAAGTAATGGAGGACAGATCTCTCTTTTAACAAAGACTCAAAAGCACAATGCACAGAATTGGTCTTTTCCCAGCAGGTTGTTCGTTTAAGAATATACAACTTGAAAGCGCAACTGTCACTTCAAGATACGAGTCACTTGGACTGTGACAGTAGCACGTGCATTCCAATAACCCCTTGTCAGTTTTGTTTCTAATTGATAGCTTGTTTAGGGCCTTAATATCTGTGTATCCACCGACATAGATAAAGTGCAGCTAGTGTATACATTAATTAAGGTGAATGTTATATAGCAAAATAAGCAGGGAAGATTAATAAACCTGTACTTTGTAAAGATATTATTTTTTGTAAATGGAAGTTATTATAACCAAAGCATAAATGGAAACTTTCGGAGTACAGATTGTTGATATTATTAAATAAGTGCGGGCTGAAATGCTTTGTTCGCGTTAGAAATTAAAAAGTGTGAGGTAGTATTAGAGCAAACAATAAAGAAGCCGCCGCTTTATTCTTCCTTCGACACTTGAAAGTAGCGCATTAAATAGTAATTCCGTTTCGCGACAATATTCGCGTTTTCTTTGAGTTTCTCCATATTCCCACTTAAATACTTCCCTAAAATTCAACGAACAGCGCTTTGCGATTTGTAATTCAATATAATTCGCAAACGAAAGTTCCCTCTCCATATTATGAAGCAGTGTTATTGTCAACCGAGGCTTTTCCAGGCAGGAGCCCCACGAGAGGAACGGAAAGCCAAAGGTTTTATTGATTAACTTCCTTTTTGGTTAGAAGCCATTAAGTTTGCGAGTTGGTCGGACCTCCGCAAATTAAAGTTCAAACCTTTCCGCTAATGAAGTGCTCGGTTTCGTTTTATATACACTTGGAATTCATGCGCTTGTTTTTCCCTGACATTGAATGATAGGTTTTCAGATTAAGTCGCCACGATTAACACCAAATGACACATCTTTCATTCGATAACAAACAGTATATATATACTTGATTGCCAATAACACATTTTCAACCGATTTTTTAAAGAACTTTTAGTGTGCAGGTCTGTTTTCATTAAGGTGGTCGCAGATAAGTTTGTTTTTGTTATCATATTCACTCGACAAGATTTGTTTCCTAACAAAATAATGGTGAAATTTTGAATGACATGCGGCAGTAGCAATAATTGTTTGAAACGTTGCTGGAATAAACCTATTTTAATTAATCTGAATCAACTGGAAAAGAGCTCTGCTAAAAGAATCAGCTAATAAGGAAGAAAATTGTCTTGCTTATATACCTGTTATGCGACAACCCTGTCGGGACACATCCTGATGGGTTGCAGATTTTATACCAAAAATTGTATGGGTTAGATAGCCTTTGGGCTGAAACTCCTGGCGTGCCTTATTGGTGCCTTTTACCCTAACCGGCCAACATCTTTATTTGAGGTTTATTGTGCTCTATTGGTACCTTCTGCCCGTCAGGTCTGTATTGTCACTGAAACTCCTAGCTTATTGGTACCTCTTGCCCCATCAGGCCCGTATCTTTACTGAAATTCCTGGGTAATTGTGCCTTATTCGTACCTTTTACCCCATCAAGCCGGTATTCTTACTGAAACTCCTGGCTTATTGTGCCTTACTGGCCGGTATTGTTACTGAAATTCCTGCCTTATTGTGCGTTATTGGTACCTTTTACCCCATCAGGCCCATATATTTACTGAAACTTCTGGCTTTCTGTTCTTCATTGGCATTTTTTACCCCACCAGGCTCGTATTTTTACTGAAACTCCTGGCTTGTTGTACCTTATTGGTACCTTTTACCCCATCAGTCTAGCATCTTTATTTCTGGCTTATTGTGCACTATTAGTACCTTTTGCCCTATCAGGTCTTTATCTTCGCTGAAACTTCTGGCTTATTGTGCCTTATTGGTACCTTCTACCCCATCCGGCCGGTATTTTTACTGAAACTCTTGGATTACTGTGCGTTATTGGCACCTTTTACCGCATCAGACCCGTAAAATTACAGAAACTCCTTAGTTATGTAGCCTTATTGGTACCTTCTACCCTACCAGGATCGTATCTTTACTAAAACACCTGGGTTATTGTGCCTTATTCATATCTTCTATTCGATTAGGCCGGCATTTTCAATGAAACTTCTGATTTAGTGTGCCTTATTGGGTATCGTTTACCCCATCAGGCCAGTATCTTTATTGAAATTCAGAATGCTGTTGATGGCTATTGCGTTATTTTTTCGGCTTCAGCAAATTGCACTTCAAAGTGTCCATATCTTATGTCTCCTAAAGCTGGTCATATATTAGCGCTTCATTTTCTACCTAACCCATTCTACAGATGGATTTACCGAAAGGGTACTCGATGGACTCCTATTCAATTATAGTGCATGCAGTTACAGTGTTCCGTCACTACTCCGATTGTAGCTTTCGCTGTTTACTGCTCAGTTGCAGTATTTCTGCTGGTTTAGTTTTGAATTGCCCGTTCATTAGCATCCGTCCATATGTTTAGATATCTCTGTGTAGCAGTCACAATGTTATGTAGGTACTAGGTCCTTCACTGTTCTATTTGCGGTCTGAGAGGATGTACCGAAGATGGGTTTGTGCCCAAATAAAACTTCTTCCGCTCCAAAGTTTTCAACTGGTTAGATTTTTCGTTTTCCTGAAAGCCATGATGTACTGACACCCACTCCAGAATGAATCTGTTATGTCACCAGTGCTTCAAGGCAAACTAATACTACTCTAGAACGCACTTGAGTCCCTTCCAATGGTTTCAGTGTTGGTTGTCTGTCAGGCATAATGTAGATTATGGTTAACATTAATCCATTGTTTTTACCTCACTGCTCATAGCTATTTTCAATTTTGGAGCCATTCATACATCAGGTAGATTCTCTTCGGCTTTTCAACACTTGGTTCCTTATCTCGCCGCGCCTTTCACGTATTATAACCATGACATGTTTTATGAAGTTGTAAACGGTGTTTATTCTGCCAGAATGCTTATTGAACACGTAACTATATTTAATTCTGTTGAAGATTTCGATGGAGTCTTCTTGTCGAGAAAACATCCATGTGGGATTTGTTTTCATCCTGTATGGTTCCATAAGAGTCTGCGTGTTCACCGCTAATCCTAAGAAAGCAAGCCCTTGTAGTTTACTAAGATTGTTTCTAAAAATACTGTTCTTAGTTTTGTGCTACTAGATAAAAAAATGTATAAGTTATGGAAACCGCGATAAACTATAACACGAATAAAATCGAAACACAAAATTTTCAATACTGAACTTATTCGTGTAGTAGACACGATAAATACTATGTGAGGTTTAATAGTTACACGTACAATTTATTGCTGGTAGTACTCGAATTTGTCGCTTTCACTGCTGAAATTGGTCAAAGTCACCTGCCTCGCAGTTCGTATTTTGACAATTTAATTTATGAGGTTGCTCAGGAACAAACATATACAAGCTTAAAGTTTTACGCGGTAAATTAAACCTCTTGTTGTGTTATGTATGATTATTATACTCATAGCTCTGATAACCAATTAAATTTATAGATTTAGTAATTATTGTCTTTAATTAATAATACATCTTATTTATGGAACTATTTTGTACATATGCACTAATTTTAATTATAATTGACTAATAATCAGCTCGACAACGAGTATAAGTAGTAAACAATAAATGATGTAATAAATTTCCTTGTTTATAGTTCTGAGGTTCAATTCCCAGTGCTAGAACAACGGATTTTTTACGACCGATCTCCCTCGCTAGGTAATGCCAAACCAGCTAGGTATTCTGCTTAGTATGTGTTCTCCAGAGTAGAAGTGTTTTCACTTCCCATGGTTCGGAGCCCACATTAGGCTGTAGGTCCTCTGGTACTTTAAAGCGCGCAACACAGGCGTAGAAAAGAAGACCGCGACGTCTTCTAAAAGACACAGCACTAAAAGAAGATTATATGCAGTTCTTGTTAGAAATAAAACTATAGGCCTATTATCTACCATAACTTTACTTAATGTCGGCTAAACTGTACAAGCGTCTCTCCAAAAAGGTTATGTCCTTTATGCCATCGTGGTTTCTAAAAAGTAGTGTGAGATTTTTACTTCTCCGTCGGTAGTACAATATTGATAGTTTTATGTCTAGAAATACAGAATACAACAAGCTGTTACTTACAATTTCTGACGTTAATTATTGATTTTACATGCCTAAACATTGTATTTGCTAATATTATTTTAGGGAAAAATCTCAACTTGATATTACATTTTTAAAGGGGCAACGAATGCATGTAGGAAATATTAATATAATTCCACGCAGTATAGCGTTTAGTTATGCTCCTAATAATAATAATAATAATAATAATAATATAAGAAGTAGTCCTTACACCTACAGGATGGGCCAATGAAAACGAAACAAACCCGATTTCTCATATTTATGGTCATTTTTTAAAAATCGCTCGGCGTCGTTAGGTTTTGCTTTGAAGGGGAAACTTTTTGCGTTTATTTTCATCCTTGTCACTTCAACCTCCTAGGGGTGGTGAGCTTCACTCTTAAAATTTTAAATAGAAAAGGAGGTCGAGTGACGTATCATTTTAAAAGGCATTAAATTCTTCTTTTAACGCTTCCTGGTTTTTCAAATTCGGATCAGTAGTTTTCGAGAAAATGCCTTTTATATATAGTAACGCGTCAAAAACCAATAATTCATGATTTTTCACTTTTACCCTAATTTACACCAGTAATGTTGACGGTTGCGGACGTTTTGAAGCATTTCTGGGGTAATTTGCCGGCATTCGTTGTTGATCCGTTGACGCAAATCATTTAGGGATTCTGGTTGAATACTATAAATTTTACTTTTTATGTGGCCCCGCAGAAAGAAGTTTAAAGGGCATAAATCTGGTGATATCGCAGGTCACTTCACTGCTCCTCTTCGGCCAATCCATCTACCAGGAAATGTTTCGTCCAAGTACTCACGAACAGCAAGGGTATAGTGTGGATGTGCTCCGTTTTGTTGAAACATCAACTCATTCACATTGTAACGGTCATTTTGTTTCATAATTTCAGTCATTGCTGGATCCCAAAAGTGCAACTTCCATAGCTTCATTTCCCACTATTCGATTTTCAGTTTCTACGATTTGCTTTCGATTTACCACCGTTCCCGTCTACCGAAATTTGGCTACTCAAGAACGTACTTTAGATTAACATCCTTATTAGGATTTTCTTCATTATATAACTCAGCTATAATATTAGCAGATTTACCGTATAGTATAGAACTCAGCCTGAATCCCTAAATGCTTTACGTCAACGGATCAACAATGAATGCCGGCAAATTACCCCAGAAATGCTTCAGAACGTCCAAACCGTTTTTAACAAAACCTGTACTATTGTACTGTACTGTGCTGGCGGTCAACATTTCGAACATTTAATAAAGTGAAAATTAAGGTAAATTTCTTAGTCATTACTGCTGTAAATTATGGTAAAAGTAAAAGATCATGAATTTTTGGTTTTTGTCGGGTTACGATCTTTAAACGGCATTTTCTCAAAAACTACTGAACCAATTTGAAAAAATAGGAAGCGTTAAAACGGGAATTTAAGGGCCTTTAAAATGATGTATCACTCGACCCCCTTTCCCATTTAAAATTTTAGGGGTGAAACTCATCACCCGTACGAGGTTGAAGTGATAAGGTTGAAAATAAACGCTAAAAGCATCCCCCTCAAAAAAATTTACGGGACCGTGCGATTTTTTTTAAAATGACGATTAATATTAAAAATCTGGTCTGTTTCGTTTTCATTGGCCCACCCTGTATTTGTCACAACTTTAAACCCTAATGATATCATATTCTACAAACGGAGAGATCGGTAGACTTTGGACTGCTAAATCACCAGACTTAAGGGTCATGCTTGAACAATATTACGGTTCTCTAGAAATGTATAATCAATAATAACATTTTGCAAATATATTATGTTATTTTATCCTGACGAAATATTAAAACTTACAATTTATTTATATTTTTTGGAATACATTCTCGCAGTAACTGTATTAAAGCTTTAAAACGGGAGCTTTGGAATCCTAAACCCTTTTTAACCGCTTTAATAGCAATGCTTCGTGTTGTAATCAAATTCGATCAGCGATTGCTTGAAGCTTTTGTTAACGAATTTATATATCCTGCTGAGTGGGACGACCCTCGTCCTTCCGCCGATTAAAACTACCGCCTATTATCCCCAAATCACAGGTTAAACATGTTAGTTTCATGCATTTACACAATTTTCCTTTTATAGATATTTGAATAATTTTGAATCCTATTAAACATTTATCTTTATCTTTATAAATTTTGAATTTGGCACTCTGGTTACATACGTATGTAGCAATATCACTTCAATTTTCTCTGCGTCTGCTTTGTCTCCTCTCCCTCTTTTTAATATTTCTTTTTAAAAATGTGTCTGGGTTACCTTCGAACACAATCAATTTTTAATTATCCAAAATAAAATTAGGTATTGGCGCAATATTAGTAAATTATGGGTTGGGTAAACATTTCTGGAGGAGATCTATGTGGAATTGCATTAAAAAAGAACGCCACAAATGTTTCTTTTGTATAAAACAGTGTCTTGTGGGCAATAATACAAATTTGCAATTAGCGTATCTTTCCCAGGGCTAGTAGAAGGTCTCATCGCTGTTAGTCCTCACTTAAATAGCTATAGTAGCTAAATTGTTCGCCGTTGTAGCTATATGGGATTAGGTTTGTGATAGGGTTTCGATTGAATTGCTTATGTCCCCATGTTATATTCCGATTTGCTTAATTTGGTTAACGCGATCTTGCGTGGAAACGAACGCGAACGAACGGACAGGCAGGCGCTCTGATCGTGAAAAGTGGGTGTGGGGTGTGGTGTGGAAATTGTATAGGCAATTTAGCTCTTAGAGAATTGATGAACGAACGAGAAAAATTAAATCAAATGGTAGGTTCAGCTGTCCGGCGCAAGACACTTATTCCAATAGACTATTTGTCAAACGCAAAAACGGTATACGTGTTTGAAATATTATCACAATCGCATCAATCATGGCACGAAACGATTTCCTCTGAGGGCACCGGACAGCAATTAATCAATCAATTACAAACGGCTTTGTTTTCACAAGCGTTAGTCATCAATCAGTTATAGATGTGTCTACTTCCTGAAAGGTAATGCACCTCCTGTAGGTTGTTTTTCATCTAATTATCCGCCAGACTTCATCATCCACCACTCGGTTGTTGTTGCCATCTCTACTACTCTAATATGTAAATGATTGGGATTGCTTTGTTTCCCCTAAACGAGCTCCCTGGTTTTCATAACAAATACCTCGAATTCCGCAATAATAAGTTGAAATTGTATTATCTTTCATTGCATCAGGAAGAAAGGGATTTAAATGGCAGGGGACCAGACCTCGCTTATATTTCGTTCTCTTTAGTTTCGGAAAATGTGTACGTATTTGTCCATATTGTCTTCTACTGTACATTAATCGTAATTGCGAACATCTAACCGAATCCATTAAACGCACACAAAATAAAATTTTAAGTGGAAAACAATGGAAATTCAAAATAGAAGGGGGAAAAACTAGTTAAAATTTTTTTTTTCTAGTCTTCTGGGTATGAACAGTTTCAAGGTAAATACGTACCTATCTATCTAAAGGGTTTGTTATCTGATAAAATGGATGCGACTTTTTATTACCATACTTTTTTAAATTAAAATAATAGTTTTCTCTTTATTTTCGGGTAATGTATACATATTTGCCTATATTCTCTTTTACTGTAACCTAATCATAATTACGAACATATACCCGAATCCATTAAACTCCGGCAAAATAATATTTCAAAAGAAAACAACGAAAATTGAGAATCTCGTTAGAACATGCAAAATACAACTAAATTAGCTTTTAGTAGGAGAAAATATCTAATAAAACTGCTGTGATCTATTATTAATTCCATTTGTTTATAAATTCAGATGTTTAGAAGAGGATCACATTTCATTACGTATACTTATCTGAAATATTCCTGAATCCCATTTCATTATTTATCTAAAAAAATGAACGAAAAAGTTCGATTGGATTTTCCCATGTTTCAAACTGCCTTTGCATATTTACTAAAATCTGGATATGATGACGGTGAAGATATTAAGCATTTACATTGACAGCGTATTCTTAGTTGAAGTGCAACTTTTAATGACTACTTACACCAATTATATCTATCATAAATTATTGGCTGGCGTTATTAATAAACTTTATTTACAATGTAAAGGCATGATTTGTTAGTATTCTTTTGATAGAAATACAAGAAACGAATCTGTAACCTCAACATGTCAAATTACTGTCTCAGTACACACATTCCGATATTGTGCAGAAATCACATTTGGGCCCAAAACGCATATTTCCTCCGAAATCTCAAAAAAGTTTCACGATCGCAGTACCTTCTCATACTGGTGGTATTGGAAAGTAAAAATGTATAGTTTTGAGTAAATAACTTATACTTGAGCTAAGTTAACAGCTACAAGGACTTTCTACTAATTCTACTGGTTTTTAGTATTAGATATATCCAGGATTCATGTAGGCTAAGCTACAGCAGTCATTGTTATTGATCAGCTAACAAATACTGCTCAAAATATTTCGGTACTGAATCTTAAATTCATTGGTCATCGAAGTTGTATAATGTGTGGTAGAAATAAGTGTGACTTTCGGCTGATTTTCATTCAAATTCAAAGAATCGTTAAATTTATTTAATAATTTAAATTCATAAATAGAGCATCTTACACCACGAATGTGTATTGTTTGAAGCATTTTCTTGGAATCATGCCCCTGAGTACACGTGTGGAAGTTTCTTTTTAAAACGGCACTGCTGGCTTGTTTGAAGTTGGATTAAGCACACAGAAGAATTAATAATTTAGTGAAGAATACGGTCTGGTTTCTCGTTTTATTTTTAAATGATAATATGATAAGATAAGATTCGCCGCTTCAACAAAAACTCTGTGCCTCTGTTCATCATTTTTTGTCATTTTTTCGAAGAAAAATCCTAATGATGCAATTTGATGAAATCTCTCACAATTCGGTTCATTGTTCCCTGTTGTGATGGTTCGTGGCGTCCGAACTGCCGGCTTGTCTTGTCTTCTTTCGCCCAGGGGTGTCTGTAAAGTAAAGAAGAAAAATAACCTTCTCGTGCTTTCTTCAACTGTATCGCCACACTATGTGAATCCTTGTTGCTAACTACTTCGCTTTGTAGAACATAGAAGTAGCTGTATTTTTATAAATGAAGCAACCTTCTGTTGCTAATTGTGTGGTAATTAATAACTAACTGGACTTGTTTTGTTAACTTATCTGTTATTGGCCACGTAGTCCTTTTTTTTTATCTAACAGTAAATACCGTGGCCAATAGCGGCGTGAGACAGAAAAATTCGAAAGTCACGTTCTTTGTACATAATTTCTAACAGTATCAATCTTGATTTCAAAAATAGTTTTTTTTACCACTGTACCAATCTTTTCAAATTTAGTTCAATACATTCATAAGCACTATCCAAAAATGTATGACTTGTGGTTTTTGTATATTATCTTTTTTGTATGTATGCTAAGGTTGCGTTAGCGCGGCGCCACTCTCCCATAAGGATTGATCACTATGGGAGAGTAGATCAACAACCCCCCCCCCTTATGAGGGAGGCTCTTGCCCAACAATAGGATGTTGCGGGCTAATAATAATAATGTATTTGCTAAAACATACTCAGGTAACAAGGAAGCACAATAAGGTAGGTTCGATTCCCCATAAGCTGCTCATTCAGGGTCCTTTCAGGAGGATTTTCGTTTAGCTGTGACTTGAATGGATGGCACTCACTCATTCTGGCTTACTCTATACATTATAACAATCTAGACTTTCTTTTTGTTAACGATATCCGCAAACATCCTATCCCTCCTCCCTGTGCTAGCCGAACATCCTTTTCCATCGGTTTGTTGCGGGCTGACGAAAACGATCGTTTAGACCGTAACATAAGAAAGAAATGAGAAGCACAAGCAAAAAACTTATCATATACAACACGAACTCTTATCTTGAATACTTTAATTAAATATGTTAATTGTTTTCTTTGGTGATTCTCCTTTTCTAAAAAATTGTTTTTAAATTCCTTCTTCGAATATAAATTGCTAGAGATTTCCTTGGGAGTCGTCTCTAGGTGGGTCTGTCATATTTTACCAGTATTTATTAATTATTATTGATCTATCTTGTAACATATTTGTTGCGATATCAAATTTTGTTATCTGTTGGAAATTATGTACTACCAAATCGCTACCGTATAATTTACTTCTCGATGTTAACAAAGTAATTACATTGCACATGGCATAATTCCATCATGTAATATTTTACAGTATCTTTTAATCTTTTGCGTTATGACACAGCAGGGCGTACACTATCGAATTAAAAATTCGGATTTCTTTAGAAAATCTGCAATTCATTATATTAAGAAATCAGCTTGAACAGTTTTAATAGGTCGCTTGAATAATATAAGTGTCTGAGATACTTAAATCTATTTAAGTTATATATTAATAGACATATTCTCCAGTTTTGCAAAAGTATGTTACCAAAAAATCTAATATGCTTTAAGAGTTTTCTAACATTTAAAAATCTGCAACTGCGTATAATGAAATAATTAACGAGAAATAATTAGTAGTAACATAAAATTCCAAATGTAATTATGTGCGGTTTCAAAATTATAAAGGACGGATTTGAAAAGCTCCTTAATTAAGACTTTCAATTAAACGCCCCAAAGAAATGAAAACGTTGTTTCTCTGTACCTTTCCCTAGATTTTCGGAGACCTTGAGTCGCCTTATTATGAAATTAGAATTTTTGCTAGGGTTTAAAAACTGGCTAACGAAGATGTCTAAAAGAGACTATAAACATAAAAGTATACACTATAATGCTTTACGAAAACAAATTGCAGTGACGGAAAGCTTAGGTAAATAAAACGACGAAGCCAACGCAAGTTTCAGTAAATACTGACCCAGTTCTGACAACATTGCATAGCCAAAGGCACTCAATACTCCACTGAAATTCGCGGAGGTTATATTGCTGTTGTTTCGGGAATTTGTATTTGTGTTATGTTTAGTTGTTCTACGGCAAATGTAAACAATTTTTCAAGGCCTACAATAAAAGAAAATAAGAACGAGGGGTCGAGACGATTTAGGTGGACTAATTTCAGAAACTTGGGCATCCGTGCAAGAAAACGTTTCTTTCATAGAAATGATTTCCCTCTTTACCCAACAGAAGTAAATCTTTTAAATTGTAAACGTCATGAATATATTGGAAATTTTAGACGGATCAGGATATCGAAATTCGAGGGATTCGGTAGTTTCCGGAGATTAGAGACATCGTATTCTAAGCCTCGAACGCCGCCAGTATCGGTCTCCAGATATCGTGTTATTTATGTGCGACAGAAAAAATCCTGAATATATATTTTAATGTAATAGCTTCATAGGCAGCGACCGAAGCCTCACTTCGAATAATTGATTTTTGAACGTATTTGACGCCCCGAGTCGCACATTCAAATATTGAACCGAATCTCACGCCGCCTACGACAAAGCAATAAAACCTTAAAGGCGCCTAAATAATTTCTTTTACATCAGTGCAAATACTTGCACCATAAAATAGATTAACATCGCCCTGAACATCGATTTCATCGAAAGCACCTTGTATTTTTATTCCTAAATTAAGCTCCATTAGCTCCGAGAAGTGCCAGCCAGTAAATTTCCCAAACTCTAAATTTTCCCAGTTGTCTGAAGTGACTGTGAAACGTGAAAGAACCACCCTCGCGAGCTGACGAAATCTCAAGCCCTGCAAACTGATACCGATTCATTTTCTCTCGGGGGATGTTTCAAATTGCTAAATTATTTCGAACAACATTTATAAACCCGTTGACAGGTTGCAACTGCTTTGGTCTTGCGGGAGTTTCGAGCGCAGGGAATCTAAAACAGTTTTAGATTCTTCGACTTATTTAATTTTATGCTGTCTATGTTTAACATATCATTTATAAAGAGAAAGAAACCTTTTAGGAAACCTATTTTTAGTAAATCTTAACAGTGTTTCTCCAAACATATTTTTAGAGCTTTTCACCATTTTCTTTGCACGAAAGAGCACCATACAATTTCTAATGTGGATGAAATTTGATATGTGTAACTAATGATATATTAATAGACAATTAGGGATTATTATTCTCTTTGAGTCCAGCGTGTCCTACTCTAATAGAAAAATTCAACTAAAATGCTTTAGTATGATTTTACTAAATATCATACCCTTTAATTGAGGAAAATTAACAGCAAATTAAAAAGTCAGCGCCAAAATCAAGCCAAGTTAATCAGTCAAAATACTGCAGACCAGGGAGAATTGCCTACTATACATTTTTTCTACAATGCACTAGAGTTGCTGCGCCACTGTTGTAAGATACACCCCAAACATTGTGATTCATGTTTAAAACATACATATAATCGTAGAGGGCGTCGGTTTTCAGACGAAAACAATTGGCAAGTGCAAGGCACTCAGTGGTAATGAACTAATACTTCAGTAACCTTAAAGCTGGCAACATGAAGATAGCTAATGGAAGATTAAACCCCGTCTCTTAGTTACTCAACCTCTTGCCACATATGGTTTTACTTTGTAAAATGTACAAAAATGACGAGAAACAATTGTAAAACTGAAGAGGCAACTTGGCTTTGCACATCAAATACTTCAATTCTCATACGATTCAATCTCACATTCAGAAAAGCATTACTGTATAATTTGTAAGTATTTAAACAATTTGAATACAAATCAAGCTTCTTAAAATAATATGGAGTACATAACACTATTGATTCTTTACCCTTCTATTGATCTAAAGACAGACGAGACGACCCTGATTATAATCAGACGGAATGTTTTTGGTGTTTTGATACAAAAGGAAATATTATCAACCGCATTCCCCTTAAAAGGTTTTAAACAAACAACACAGTTTTCCCAAAATTCTTGCGAAATATAGATCAATATGTCCTTAAGGGCTTTTACCTTTCAGAATTGGACAGCCTCTCCATCACGTAGTTCTTCTTCGGCATAAAGAATCCTAAAACATAACGCTGAATTCAAATGACATAACAGTGAAATTTTAAACATTTAGGTGCAACGGTTGCCAAAGCCGGATTGGAGAATTATGTATAACGAGTTGCAATTCTGGATTTTTATTTCACTACATTGGTGATATCTAGCTGAATCTAGACCTAAGGCATTTACCATTTCTACGCATTCAAGCAACTTAGTTATTCAGCACAACGTGGAATCAGTAAAAGCTTCCATTATCTAAACGTCTTGAAAGTGTAGAATAGAGGAAAGTAGGTACCTTCTTATTGTTAATTGTATTGTCTGTTTATTAAGATATTGCCATTTCTTTCTACGAGTGTAAGTCACAGCAACAGAAAATACATTTAAACATATATTATTTTCGTATATGTGATTCTTTCCAGAAAATACATATTCAACTATATAGTTATAGTTATAGATAAGGATATCCTTATCAAACTTAATAAAAACAGTTTAGCATTTTGTTATCCCGGAAATCACTAGGAATATACGAAAATATGAAAGTTATGGTACTTTGCTTACTACTGCTTATAATTTAATGCAGCCTAATATTTGTTAGACCGAAATTTAATATTAGATATGGCTTCGCAGTACCCAGTTTAATTTAAACCAAAGCGCGAACGCTGTAACATTTTGACGATGTTTTGTGCAGTGCGGCCGCAAATCTGCCGGTTTCTATTAATTCAACTCTGGAACACAGAGTGTTTGGTTATATAAATTTAGTTTCATATTTCACGATTGCTTCTGACATGGACTCAATTTAAATTTAAATGGATAGCACAAACTTTGGTTAGATTGGCGAATTTAATTTTGAAAAGCAGCGGCAGTTTCGATTGCTATGACGGATACGGATTGATATTTTTACGGGGGTGTTGGGGGCGGCGTACACCGCCGGAAACACAGGGGGAGGCTGCGAGATGTCGGGCGATTAAAGGATGAAGCGAAGAGATATGTGCATGACGGGCTTTGGCCATTTCGTTAAGTGAATCACTCAGCTGGTTGCCCCTGCGAGGGTGGGATATATGTGAATGGGGTGAGTCGAGATTGGGGTAGACTAGCGCTTAGCGGTTAGGGACTCGAGGATCTCGGCAATTGCTCAGGGAACCTCCCAAGAAAATAGGGGGACTATTTGTTCGTGTATCTCGTAAAGTGTACGTACAGATGTTTACAGGATTTATTGAAATTTTGCATAGGTATTACGAGTAAGCTCCTGGGGGAGCATTTCCCGCTAACCACCGCCGCGAACCCTCACTTCAAATGTACAGTCGTAACGATCTTGTTACGTCTTTAATATCCAGCTGTTTTCAATTTCCTTTTTAAAAGAAAGTTCCGTCAAAATTTTAGGGATGGCAAATTGTCGAGGACGTAATAAAATTTCGAAATTGCTAAGGGTGCTTTGTCCTGTACTCAGCAGGAAACTCTAATGCTAATCTGCTCCTGCAGTATTACATCCTGTAACTTGGAAAACTACTCTAATGGATTCGTCGTCTCCTGAGACTCCCTCCGAGCCACATAACAGGATTAACTAGCATAGCCCAGTTTGTTTATTAATTAAGCCATTCATAAAAGTGGGAATTGTATAATTGTACTAGACACAGAACATAAAAGCTCTGGTTTTTCCCATTTTCTCTCTCCTTTTTGCTCCCGCGGCTCTCGCCTGTCTGCTTAGCTTATCGCTTATTAAAATTAACGCTGCGGGGTATTTATAACACGTAAAATGTATTCTCTTTGTCCTGGATTTTCAAACCCACTTCATGGACTCCACAACAAGTTTTACAAAAAGGAAAACTAATATAAAAGGCTAATAGTTTTCTGCGAAACAAGCACGTGTGGGCTCCCAGAAAAAAACCTCTAATGGCTGAATGTTACAAGCGAAGTAATGGCTATTTTTTCGAAAGCGATGAGACACCTAGTGAGGCGTAATTTTTGAGCACCGTCGGGGTGCTGCTCATGAACGCCTGCCACAATACAATGCTCGCACACCATCAATCAATCGGACATGTCCTAATATTCTTTTTGTTAACCTTCCGCGCTGTATATCCGTCTATTTCCGTATTACTAAAAGCAATGGTGCTAGTACGACCAGCATATTATGAAAGTGATGCTGGAATAATATTTCAAAGAGTCAAATTTATAGTAGTCAGTAGTAGAAGAAATTTGAAACCAAAGTGACAAAGTGCTTGAGTCATTACAAAAACTGAAATACCGTTGGATATAAGAATTTCGGCAGTACCATTTGTATGAGAGTATAAAATATAAAACTATATAATATATATGTTAAAGTTATTTTTTAAGAAATATAATAAAGTCTAAGCAGAATTTTATGGACATCGAATTTTTAGGAAAAATGGTCTGCATTTAAATGCCACTGACCTTCATTTTCTTAAAATATAAGACGTTTAGAAGCGTGCACGTATAAATAAAGCTCTACAAGTGTTTAACAGAGAATGAAACGTAACACCTTTACAGATTACAGGTAAGTTTATTAGTCAAACATACGTCTGTATAAGCTTAGATGACTTGGAGGCTTTGCAGACTATTCTATTCCATCCATACGACATCATTTAATGTTATCAAATAATGCAGAACAACCTGAACATTAACTAGTTGTATTCATTCTTAAAACGCCTTATTTTTGCTTCAAATACACCTACTTCCCTTGTTTGCCTAATCGCTAGAGTACGGAAAAATTGTTGCAGGTCGTAACAAAGCCAATGGAAAAGGCTCTTTTTTTATCACAGGGTGGAGACGAACACGATTACCGGAAGAAAGTCTATATTAACACGATACAGGAAGTACGTAAAAACATGTGGGCGCCACCCTTTCAAGTCGCAGCGGTACGTAGTTCCTCATGAAAGGGCAACGACCGACAGCTTGCAGGGAGTCGAACCTACCTTGTTGTGCTTCCTCCTTGATTCAATACTGCTGAAAAATACATACAAAGAAGGAATATACATAAAGCAGCAAGTCGTAGGATGTCAAGCAATAGTTATACATATATTGAATACAATAAGAAAAGGTTGGCATATTTGCAAACCAACAACGTGCAAATTTGGATCAGAATCGGTGCTGTTATAATTTAAGTGCGAGGCTTGTTTAACTGAAGCCCATTTTTGATGAACTTAGCCTTGAAACCAAATGCAATAACTCAAATGACGTTTGTTAATATTAGTAGTGTTTGTAAGCAACACACTAATAGGTTTCTGGCGTTTGTATTTGATACTGACTTTTAAAACTTCGATTTTGAAATAACGTTTGTTGTTGAAAATTCTTCCTAGTTTGATCAGGGTACGGTCCTACAATTGTTATGCTCTGAGGGTGTGCAGCCATTGCAGATTCATACGTCAATGCAAGCAGTGTATGGAAATGCATGTAGTGCGTAACCAACTGTGAAGGAATGGTGCCGAAAATTTAGAATGGAAAAGAGGGGACTGTGAATATGAACTGCGACCAGGTACACGGTGTACTGTATTAACAGAAAACAATATGGCATGTGTGGAAGTCCTTATTATAGAAAATCGTCGAATTTCAATTAGATAAATTTCAGAAATTGTTGGTGCGAGTGTAGGATCTATCCATAGTATTGTTCGTCATCTGGGATATAGCAAAGTTTGTACGCAATGGATTCCTCGTCTCTTGCCTAGTGAACAAAAATGCTTGCGAATGTACTTATCTTTGCAACGCCTCACAGATTATAGGCAAAATGGTGATGACTTTGTTCTGTCAATAGTTACTGGTAACGAAACTTGGTGCCATTGATACGAGCCTTCCATTAAGTTATCGTCGATGCAGTGGCAACATTCAAGTTCACCACCACCGAAGAAGTTTAAAGCACAACCTTCTGCAGGTAAGGTGACATTAACATTTTTTTCGACCATGAAAGACCCTTGTTGACAGAGTTTAAGGAACCTGGAGTAAATGACAATGCAAATCTGTACAATTAAACTTTGAACAAGCTTCATCAAGCCATAAGACGTAAACTTCCAGGAAAACTTAAGCGTGGGATCATTTTGCTGCACGACAATGCTAGGCCTCATGTAGCTAATGTGGTAAAAGAAAAGCTTGAATGAAAGAAATGGAGGGTTTTAGAGCATCCACCCTACAGCCCGGATCTATCGCCTTGCGATTTCCATATTTTTAGAAAAAGGCGTTACACGTTCGGAATTTTGAGTCTGACGCAGAGGTACAGATACAGGTTGTCAAATGTGAAGATTCACTTGAGATGTGCAGAACAGGAAGCAAGTCAGCATTCGGAGCAAAGGACATGCACTTACTCTCGGTTCTCCAATTCGTCAAAGTACACTCATGTTAGCAAACGAACGTGCTCGCACCCATTTGCTAACACAAGTAACGCGTACTTTTTCGCAGAGTGTACCCTATCTGTAGCGCTCAACGTTTAGTAAGTAAATGAGCTCCGCTGCAAATAACAGAAATATGCCACTGCGCAACTGCAGTCAAGTGAAACTCCTCATATGACAACCTGTAGCTATGGAAGACTTCTTCAATTGGCAGCCACAAGAATTGTATGAGCAGGGTATACGTCGGTTAGTAAAACAATGGAATAGGGGCCTTAACTTTGACGGTAATTATTTGATGTCGAAGTCCTGAAGTCCTATTAATAATAAAAAGAACTGGTGAAAGTAAATTCTGCTAGCTCTAAAATAACAATTTTCTTCTTAGCAAATTTTCTGCAAGTTCTAGTTATGAAACCTAAAATACAATGTAACGTATGTAGTGTTAGATACTTGCAATTAACCAGTTTGTATAAAACCGCTTGTGTATTCCAATAGCTACCTGAAGTAGGCTTCATGAAATTCAAGTGTAAGAAGTTCTTCGCAGATTTTGTAGAAAAAAATTCAAACAAGGATTATATATTTTGGTAAACAGTCGAAATGTATGCATTACACATAATACAACTGATTTAAGCATATATTCATATACGATTATGAAGTACATTATTAAAATATGGAAATAATTAGATGTACTAATAAATGTTTAAAAATTGTGTTTTATGGCCTAATTTGGATACATATAAATATCATAGTTCTTCATACAAGCTAGATTATATGCAAATGTATATATTGCGGCGGTTTAATGATCACACAAAGTACAATTTATAACACGTTTTCCACAGTCATCTTTATTGCTGTCTCATCCCGAGGGAAGTTTTCTTGTTTTTGTATTTTAGCATCTTAATTAAATTACCGAAATAATAAGAAGAAACGTCCGGAATTCCCTAAGCAAAGCTGTCTGATATTACCCACTCCACAACCAAATACAGAAATATTCTCTACAACATCTATTTTAATGTATTGCCAGAGAAGTTTAGCAATACCTATCCTTATATAACGTAACAGTAAAACATTCAAGCAAAGACAATTCAGTCAAACGCCTACAGTTTTCAATACCTTACGCAGTGGCTGTCTATTTACAATGTACGAGGAGTGTTCAAATTTAAACAGGGATGTTTAAATAGAAATCCCAACTGCAAACGGTTTTAAAAATTAAATTAATTAAAGGCTGGCCGTGATTCTTGTTAACGTATCCTTGACAACCGTTTCGCAATATTATTTTGATAGTTGCAGTTACGATGTTGGAAAGTTTTATTCATTGTAGCGTGGAGCAGCGCATAATAGTCACTTTTTTAGGAATGAAGGCATCAATTCGACATAAATTATTACAAGCACATTAACAAAATCTATGTCTTTATAAAAACCGGCTGTATAAGTGGTGAAATCTTTTAGAAACGGGAGAATTCGTACAGAAAATGTGGCTCATATACGACGAGCTGCACCTTTGGTTAATCATGAAAATGAAGAAAAGTGTCGTGTCGGAAGGGTTAAAAACATATAAAGTATATAAATCAAGTATCGTAAGGTAAACGGCTAGATGGATGCCACGCTTGCTGATGGAAGAACACAAGTTCATTAGTTTGCAAATATTCTTCTTTACTGTAGCGATATGAGAGAGAAGGAAATTAATTTTTAGACTCAATTGTGACAACCAATGAAAGATGGCTGCATTATTTTAATACTGGATCAGAGCGTACAAGCATGTAGTGGTGCGGAAACATAGGTGTCGTCAGCTGTTAAAGCGATGACATATTTTTGAGATTCTGATATGGTGCTCTTTGTTGATTTTCGTACAGAACGTTGTATAATTAATACAGACTATAGTTACATACTTTTGTCCGACAAAGTTAAGCAGGTGATGAGGGAAAAGAGGAAGAGAAGACAAAGTTCTGTTTGCTTCCTTCATACCGCTGCAAGAATAATTGAAATTATAAGCATACTTTAATGAGATCATCTTCCGCATGCAGTATACAGTTCTGATCTTGCTTTCCAGATTTTTATTTATTTGGCGTACTAAACGAATTTTTAGTCGAGAAAAGATTTCAGTCAACGACATTATCTAAGCTGTTCAACAGTGACTTTTTCCAGCAGGGTATTAGAATACTTACGCAAGTACACCGCTAGGCAGGAGGACTACACAGAAAAGCAATACAGTTTTAATCTTTGTAATACTGCCATACCCTTTTTCTTAAATCCTGTTTAAATTTGATATTCCACTTCTACAGTTCTAGAAGACCGCAGTAAGTATACATTATTTGGGAAACATAAGGTTGGATAGAGACGGCCGTGGGCTAGAGGTTAGTGTGTTAAACGTCTACGCCGAAGGTCCTGGGTTCACTTCCCAGTACCGGAACATCGGATTTTTAACGGCTGTTCTCTCTCGCAAGGTAATAACAAACCAGGGAGGTATTCTGCCTAGTAAATCTTCTCTGGAATAGAAGTGCTTATACTTCCCGTGGTTCGAAGCTCACGTTAAGCTGTGAGTCCCGTATGTCTGTGGCACTCTAAACACGCAACACAGGCATAGGAGAGGAGATCGCTACGTCTAGTAAGAGATAACGCACTCGAAGAAAAAGAAAATAGGGTACTTGTAGTTTCAACCTCATTTCTTGAGTGAAATATCCTTATTTATATTTTTGGAAAATTTAAAATTTCACTTCATTTCTTACTACCTTTTTAATAAACATCGAGATTTTAAGTTTCACTATAATTTCCGCTGAGTTGATATCAACGGTCACAATATAAATCTCCTCCTAAAACCATTGATATTGCGAATTCACTAAGTCAATAAATGAGAAATATCCGGCAAATGCATTTGCATTACCTCCTTTTAGAATATTTAAGACGGAGGTATATATTACATAAACATGAAATCGTATCTTAAATCTTATTTACTATTATGCTATTATTGCTTCCATCAATGAACGCAAATGACATCAAACTTTTCAGTCTTTGCTAATCAATTGGTTTCCAGAAAGAGATCTGCATTTTATTAGGTATCATCAAACAACTGATGGGATCCAAACTGGTGTTGAAACTAAATCAAACTTAAAATATAAAATTTTCAATAAATGCAAGAACCTAAACATGAATATATGTAAACATAAAAATAAGTTGCACAGGAAAAACACTAATGCTATGTATGTTCCTGTTTTTCAGAAACTAGCTCTTCAAATCTCCATATTCGAGACACATACACAGTAATATCATTTTCAAGTTCCAGGTGAATTCTTACTTTTGTTTTGAAGCCAGTCATAGACGGGAAACTTAATTCGCACAAATATGATGTAGCAAATGGCACCAAACACTTTATAGCTTTGTGCGCAAGCACGGGATATTCTTGCATTCGTTTGGTCTAAAATTGATCTACGCTCTAGGAAAAGAAGTCTAGTTTCAACATTCCATTACACGATATTTCAATAAGTTTCTCTTTCATGTTTGTTGAAATATACGGTTGTTCAACGGAATTGCCTAAAAACGGATTCAGTATCCATCTGTGATTGTCATAATCGTTTCGAATTTCTTTGGGAAAATAGTCAAGGTGCTGTTGTTTTAAATTGTGCAAATTGTATACCTGCGTACACGCGCTAAGCATTTATCATGCTATCATCTTTAACTAAGTATTCCTTGAGTTCTTGAACGCATTGGATTGAATCAAACTTCTTTTTTCCAATCGAAGTTGATCAGAAATCAAGTTCCTTATAAATCCGTTAGTTTTGTCAGATGCTGTTATTATGGTGGCCTTGAAAGCTGCTATTCAGAGTGTTTAAGTGCTCGAAAATATCAGCAAGGAAAGCTATCGTCAGAAGCCGAAGAGAATTGCTAAATATGTCTCGTATTCCGATTTGTCATCTAGCAAGTACATCAAAAATTGCGCTTTTAACTAGAAACCTCTTTTCAAGATGTTACTCCTCGTAAGCCAACTTACTTCCGTATGATAAAAAATATGCATATAAAGAAACCATGTCATTGAAAAATATGAGTCGTCTTTTCCCTTAATGGAATCTTCTTCTTCTTCTTCGTCTGTGTATGGGTCGATGACCTATTAATTACCTACAATATAGTAGGTTCTGTGAGCCCTCTTTTGCACGTATGCCGGGCAGGAGGCTAATCTAACCCGTCGAACAGAGAAGAGAAGTTCCACTACAAGGTTTACGATGGTCAACGCTGTTTGTATGACAACCGGGACCGACGGTTTTAGGTACCCTCCGAAGTTCGACCGGTTGGATATGCCACTAGATGGAGTATGCATATGCCACTAATGGAATATACCACTTTAAAAACATTTTTCGAATACACAATCCATTTCAGAAAGTAAAGATTTTGATGCAAAAGCTTCTCGTTGTAAGAAAACAGTGTAATCATGTAACATTTAGCATTATCTATTTTAACCTTACAATAAAATTATATCGATGTCCTGTCGTAGTCTATAGGAACGTATTGTATCCACCCAATATCGTACTTAGTAGTACTTTGCATGAAATAGTCGAATACACATTTTCCGGTGGTATTGACCTCTAATGGAGTACAAAATAAAATATCTTCTGTAATACCATGTCCAGCATTGTATCTTAGAAATGCTATAAATTGGGCACTTTTAGAATCATCTGTAATGAGAAGTATTTGCACTTACTAATATTTTCAACAACTTGTGTTCAAATATCTTCTGCCATGTCACTTATTCTTCTTTGGGTAGTATTATTAGAAAGAGATATTGCTTTCAGCTTGCCAGCCTCTTTGTCACCAACCATTATTTGCACCATTTCATCAGCTGCTAGTAAATTCAAATCTTCAGCAATTGAATGCGGGTTACTGGTTTGCAAAATGCAACTCGATAGCTTGACAGTGGTGCTTTTTCATTAGTAGTGGTTGCCGATGTAATAGTGGGTTGCTCCTTGTGGAGGGAGTTTAGCTTTCTTTCAAAGAATTACACAGGCTTTTCTTTTATGTCTGGATGTTCGGTATTTTAATGTAGTAGTAGCTTTGGTGGCTTCATACTTTTTTCTGACAACACTTCTCGACAAAGTACGTACTGGGAATTCCGGGAAATAACAGTTAAACCATATTTGAAATGTTCATCGCTGTACAATCTATTTTTCTTTGTATTCTTGTCACTGCCAAATTCGGAAGGTTCTAATGACCGTTTTAAAAATTTATCCATCTTTAACAAAAACGAGTATAGCGTACTTCACGTTAAATATTTGTGATCGATTTATTGCACTCAACACACAGTCAGCAGTACAGCTCACAATTTTGAAATTTTGAAATGATGACTAATCTCATCATGCTCCGCTACTTATATAAAGCAAAATGGGTTTTCCAGATTATTCCAGTGCCATCTAACAGTCTTTCGAATTTTGTGGAAATTTCCGGGCACACGTAGAACAAATAAATAAACTTGGTACTAAATGGCGTCAGTTGGCCGTTTAACCGCTGATTATGAATCAAGTGGAGTAGTTCTACGAGAAGGGGTCGCAAGAAAAATGTTGTCCAAAAGTGTTTCGCGCTATGAAAAAGTTTGGGGACCACTGTGTTATTGCATAATATAAACAGCTACAGCTTTACTAATTGATTATTGGTTGTCGATATTTTCTTTCCCAGTGACATTGTTTCCAGTATATAATTTCACCTGCCATAATAAAAAATTAGGTAGCTAATATTCTATATAAGGGGTGATTCTGTAGGAAACCACTATATTTGGAGATGTTGTTCAAGGGTCAAATTATGTAATGAGATCCAGACACATAGGTTATAATCTCAACCGGTAAGGAGTGGAAGCTTGTTAATAGTAAACAGCTGCAGAACATTCTTCCGAATAATAGTAAATGAAATCAAACCAATTGTTTCCTAATGAACTGCACATGGACTCATACTTCAAGCGCTAAAGTTTCCTATCGCATCACCTTGTATATATATGTACATAGACATACCTAAAATGGCTAACTTGCTTAGTGAAACAAAAATTTGAATCTATATTTTAAAACAAAATATAGTCAGGTGATTGTATTATATATTCGTTCCTATCCCAAAATGTTTCATCTAGATTTACCTAAATTTCCCTCGACTTTTTATACTTGGCGCATGAATTTGTGGAGAATGGACAGACATAAACTGAAGTGTTGTGGAACGGACGATGTTTTACAAAGCTTTTGTTGCCTCCTCTGCGTGTTCGGCGCAAATAGATTTTGGAGGAGAATAGACTTCCCATACATAATACATTCGGGATAACAATTGGGACAACCCTACAAATTGCGTATTATAAACAAATTAACGTGGCACAATAAGCTCGCCATCAAACTCAATTTGTAATGGACGTCATTTGCAACAAATTTCTGGTAATAACATTTTGCTGTTTATTTCAGAAGTGAGGTCTGATTCATAAAGCGTTTTGTGTTTAACGCAAAACAAAAAATCTCTTAGCCGAATGAATAGAACAAAAGAACGTGCTGAAATTGCATTATTACGCCATAAACACAAACACACGGTGGTGTCCGGAGGCTTAGGACAAATCACGTGTCATTTCGAGTGTTTCACACAACATGACAGAATGGAGAGGGTTGCTGGGGTGAAGTATGATGACCTGTCAGAACATTACATAGTGTATACGCGTGCGAATGCGACCACTTGATACTATTTTCGCTCCTACAAATTACATCATAATTTCACATTTGCGTAATTCGTTAACAACAGGACAGAGCGACCTCGTTCGTTCTTTAAAATTATACGGAAGTTTGAAACTGCGGCGCCGCGTGAAGAGGAAGAAACTTTTCGTTAGAGTTGAAGAAGGAAATGTTAATAACGATTCGGATGAAATTACATAAGCACATTTGCGGGAAACAGTTGCGCAATTTGAAATAGCCACCCACTCGTATGCAGATGGATTTGCATCGCGAATAAAACGGATCGTTGAGAGTAATTGCATTAACTTGACAGCGAATCGCGTGCGCTATGGACCGTAATTAACCAAATTAGTTACTGAATTATTGTGTCAAAAGATATCGGAATTACACTGCAGTTCACTATTTTAACGTTGCTGACTAAACTAGCAGTACTATTTGGTTAGATTTTTTTTATTTTTTAACGTAACAAATAACTCATGACCATATATAAAACTGACAGAAATCGCGCAATCCAATTAGTGGAAGGTAAAAGTTACATTTTGGCATCTATTCACGTTCTATGGAAACTATAGCATTCATTATACACATACTCGTATGTGTAAATAGCACTAAAGAGGTTGAAGTAAAAGAACTTCCGTTTTATAATATTTTAACGAAATGAAAGCATCCACGAAACGGAAGAAAACTAACGATCCACTTTAATTTTTAAGCCATTGGTGTATTTTACAGAGCGCTTTGTATTCAGGAAATGAAATCTGAAGCAGTTTACAAGCAAGAATTATGGTAGGAATAGAAGCAATGCCGCTTTTAGCCAAAACTCATGTAAACAGAAAAATGATCAAATTTTAAGTTTCAGTATTTTAGAAAAGGTTGTAGGATTTACAAGTTTTTTCGGCATTGTAACGCATTTAAATGCATCTTCCATATTTTGTGTTGTCTCTTCTTGCTTGAATAACGGCGTGCATTCTACGGCGAATGTTGAAAATCAAATTCCCTGTGTTTGCTTGATCGATTGCTTCCCACTCTTCAATTAATGTTTATCTTAGCGCAATGCGCATTTCTAAATCGGTTTGCATTTTTACGATCTTTTATTCTTCGTTTAAGTTCGTCTTTTAAGCGTACTTAATTGGGTTACAATCCGGACTTCTCGCTGGCCATGCCATCCTTCCAACATTAATTTCACAAATATTGGTGTAGTGTATCGATTCACATTATTTTATAGAACAATCATCGATAACGACGAGTGTCGTTTTTGCGTGCATGTTACCTCCTTAATCTATTACACCGTCAGAACTTTCCCTGTTACTATCGCACAATTCGCATTGTGTTCCCTCGTCAGACCTTACGGTGTCTTTCAGGTGATTTAAACAGAAATTAACTTTTTTTGTGTGACATGGATAAAACATGGCGTATGTTATGTAAAATTTCACCAGAAAGCAGAAAATCACTTTGGAGTTTTTGTATCACCCACACTTTATTTGCTACCAAGTGTTGTGCGTTATATGGAGATATATGAATATAGGTATGTTCTTTATGCTGCACTTACTTCAAAATGTTGTTGCGGATGTTTTACGGCGATATTTGTTCTCTGGGGTATCACGGATTAATGTCCAGCAGTAATCAACAAGCAAACGAGGACTGCATTTGCCTTGGTATCGCTTTTCCATCGTTGCAACGTCTTGGTGGAACCGTTCTCCATGTTCGTCGCTTACGGCACCCAAATTTTACAGAAAGAAATCTAGATGAGCATCCGGAAAATGAATTTTTGAAGACATATTACATCCCATTTCTCTGTAAGCACTAAGTAATTCGGTCACAAGAATTTTGTAATTTTCAGTTTTATAATTTCCAAGAAAACTGGTCACAACTGTTGTAAAAGCTCATGCTCTTAGTTCAACGTCATTCAGCAGGTTGTCAAATTCGTCATCTTTCATTACTTCTCGTATTTGTGGTCCCCCAAATATGCCCCCTTTAATTTTTGCCACACTAACTCTCGGAAATTTCTGTTTCAGATGCAAGAACCCTCTTCTGTTCCGATCTAGTGTTTTAACAACATTTTTCATTAAACGCAATTTAATATGCAGTGGTGGTAGAAATATGTTTTTAGGATCATCCAGCAGTTGATAATATTTTTTTGGCCTGGAGTTAGTGCTTGACGTAGTGGCCATTCCTTCTGTATATAGTGACGACCTCGTGCACGGCTGTACCATTCACACAGGAAACAACAGTATTTTGTATACCCCAGCTGAAGTTCAAGAAGAAGCGCTATCAGTTTTAGGTCTGTTTAGGTCAATTTGACCACTCATAGTCTTTATATCGGATGTGTTCTGAGATATCGCATATCTCGTATGATTCCTTCATATGAAAAGCATGAACTATAGGTACAGATGGGTATTTATTGCCGTTGTGAAGCAAAACTGCTTTTAAGCTAAGTTTTGAAGAATCTATAAATAGGCGCCAAGTTCCAAGTTTCTGTCCTAATGCGTGAAATAAGTTGTCAACATTCGTGCAATATACCAAAGTCCCTTCTTCAGCGAAACAATGTGTAAGTCCTGTTTGACGTTTTCGGAAGTGAGTTATATGTACGTCACTTTCGAGGAGATTCCATCTTTTTAATCTCGATGCGAGAAGTTCTGACTGTGATCTTGCTAGTTTTAAATCTCGAACTAAATCATTCAGTTCAGCCTGTGAAATCGGATGTTGTTTTGTTGAAGATTCTGGTGCTTGCAATAGTGCGAATTGCATATCCTCAGTTGGAATACCGGTGCTTTCAGGTTCTTCTTCGTCGATACTACAAGATTCTGGTAAATTTGGGATAGGAAGATCTTCACTACCTTCGATGAGCCGTAAAGCTGATGGTAAATTGGGATACTGCACAGTATGCTTGGACTTCGGTCAGATGCCCAGTATGTTAGTGAGGCAAAAGTAACAATCTGTGGCATGGTCTTTCTGTTCTCTCCACACTATTGGTACTGCAAAGCGCATTTTACGTTTTTTACCTTTAACCAGCCTGTTACCAATGTTACACAAGTCTTACAATATATGTGAGGAGCCTATCACTTATCTTGATCTCCTACTTTAACTCCGAAGTAAAGTTTGTAAGCTCTTCCTACAAGTGGGGTGAAAGTACGTTTTTGCGATTCAAAAGTTAGTTCCCCACACACATAACAAAAGCCGTTGACATTATTTACACACTGCACATTGTATAGTCGAAGATTCTTCGAAGTTTCCTTTTATGTTGGTTAAATAATAGCCTAAGAAGCTTATAAAGACGGCACTCGTAAACAATAACTAATTTGTAGGTATATACTGCAAACGATCGATTCCATGATTCCTATACGAGATGTGTTCAATTGAAACCCATCTTTGCTTTATGAAAACTTATTCAACAGTTTAATTACAATTAATTACTGTCACAGTTAAGGCACCTATCCCATTGTTTTACCAACCGACGTACATATACCCCGCTCATAGAATTTTTGTCAATGTTGATTGTCTTCCACATCTATTTGTGCTTGTGTGCTCCGAATGCCGACTTGCTTCCTGTTCTGCACATCTCAAGTGAAACTTCACATTTGACAACCTGTATCTGTACTTCTGCATCAGACTCAAAATGCCTACCTTTTAACGCCTTTTTCGGCGGTCCAAAAATATGGAAATCGTAAGGCGATAGATCCGGGCTATAGGATGGATTCTCTAAAACCCTACATTTGTTTCGTTGAAGATTTTCTTTCGCCACATTTGCTACATGAAGCCTAGCATTGTCGTGCAGCAAAATGACCCTACGCGTAAGGTTTCCTGGACTTTTCAGACTTATTGCTTGATAAAGCTTGTTCAAAGTTTCATTGTACAGATTTGCATTGACATTATTCCAGGTTAACATCACCTTGCTTGCAGTAGGTTGTGCTATAAACTTCTTCGGTGATGGTGAGCTTGAATGTTTCCACTGCAACAACGATAACTTACTGGATAGCTCGTAGTAATGACACCAAGTTTTGTCACCAGCAACTATTTACAGAAGAAAGGCATCACCATTTTGTCTATAGTCTGTGAGGTGTTGCAGAAATAAGCCATTTCGCAAGCATTTCTGTTCATTAACCAAGAGACGAGGAATCCATTGGGAACAAACTTTGCTGTAACTCAGCTTACGAATAATACTATGGATCCTGCACGGGCACCAACAATTTCTGAAGTTTCTCTAATTGAAATTCGTCGATTTTCTCTAATAAGGCCTTCCACACATGCTATAGTGTATGTATTCCAACCCATCACACAGAATTCCCCAATCGAATGGTGGCAGTGGGATATTATCTTTTCCTTTTCTGTACCTATGGTCGTTTGGATTCAAAATGAAACTGTATATCCCCGTGCTTCTATCTTAACGTTGAGGAGAAGCACGTGGCAGAGAAGAGGCTTGTGCCCAGCAATGGAACGAAAATATAGTTGAGAAAGTAAAAACCCAACATAATGATTTCTTGATTTCATATATATGATGCACCTTTTTCAAAGTATTTTGAAGATTAGATATTTAACAAGGAGTGATCAGTAGTTTAATATAAAATACAAACTAGAATATCAGCTGACAATTCTCTTCTATACAATTTACGTAAACAGTGCGGTGAAACATTTCCTCAACTGCTAGGTTAGCTTGTTGAAAAATATTGTTATCTACTTTATCTACTCCTATTACGTTATACATACTTTATTCAACTACTTTTGTGCAAGTAATGTTATATCTATTTAGCGTGAGTGTAACCAATCGCAAAATAGAATTTTCATTTCTCCACACCTTGATAACCAATTACTAACGTACAATTAAAACATTGGACAATTAATCGAGTGACAATGAAGATAAATGCACTTGTAAAAATTGTATCATAAATTTTGAAATGTCACAATACTAATTCACAATTGTTGTGAAAATTATAAAATTTAAATAGTGGAAATCCAGTAGTGCTCGTGGATAAAGTATACTATTCAGCTGGCGCTAATCGCAATATCTTACTTAGGTGATTGCAGCACTCGTCTGCGGCTCGTGCTGCAAACTACATCCGCGTGAGTTAGTGCCTACATTGCCGCTGGTTGAGTAATACACTATTTCAAAACCTGTTGCTACAAATATACAATTGTTGTTTGGGCATTCTTCATGGAATAGTAGAAAATTTTCATAGCCAACCTCCAACGAACAGGCAATTCCTTTTACCTTATAAAATCTACGGAACAATACTTTTATATTACCACATTTTTGTACTAGTACAACAGATCCATCCTCTTGTAGGAACGCTTAGTTTTCTATCTACATGCATCTACAATTATTGGTCATCAATGGTTTCATTAAAATTTCATGCGCGAAACTGCGAAAACCTAATCCTTTTGTAGCAATTTAGAAATGTCGATTCAATTCCTTTTAAATTAATTTTTCCCAATTTTTCATGAAATATGATAAGTTAAATGCGTAATGAGAGGTTCCGCTTTAAATTAATGAAAAGCTATTTGCTAAACTTACAAAAAAAAATAAAACAATAATTAACAACTTAATTAGTATCCGGAAGGGCAAGTAATTTATCCAGCCAAAAATCGATGGAACATCATTTGTTGGAGATAGGAAAGGTATCTTTGAAGATGCAGATATTGATTCCCTTTGTAAAACGAATGTTCTGATAGATAACATGTTGTAGTCGTAGGCTATTAAAATTTCATATAAAAACATAAATAAGAAAAGTGATATATATATATATATATATATATATATATTGTTATGATAAATATATGAGTAGGCCATGGAGGTACCAATGCTGCACAGCAAGCAAGTATAAGAGCATACTTTATCCATGCATCTCTTTACTAGATAATTATGTATTTATAAATTTGTTAAATGTTTGTCTTATTGGAGGTGGCATTGGAAATCATTAGAATCGTATTAAGAACGTGAACGTATAACACGTGATAAGAAAGTGAACTCCAATAGGGTAAATATTATAAATTTGAGGGTTGTTAGGGATATAGATAAACAAGGGTTGGAAAATAATTTATTCAAGTTTTAATATTTGAATCGAGCGGAGGTGTGATCGGGCTTCACCCAGAAAATCACACCCGAGCAAACAAATTAATTTAAATTTACATACAAAGATTCATGTTTGGCAATTAACGTTTTGGTAAATGTAATATTTGTGTAATTATATGAAGTTATGGAATTGGTTGTTTTATTGAAATAAATGAGAATATTCTGAAGAATAGAAACATAAAGGAAGCCACGAAACCCTGAGATAAGAAGTAAAAGCCGAGGTATTTTAGCAAGGTGTGAGAACTTTGATTTACAAGTTGCAAGTCACTAGTACAATTTACCAAAAAGGATCGGTATATAGCAACTTTTTGGTGCCCAACGTGGGGCCATGATTATAGTGGTGCTGGTGATTTAAAATATAACAACTTTTTGAACTGTTGGACGTTTGAGACGTGGGGTGGAAGCAAGCGAGTGTGAGAGGGAGAAAGTGTCACATACTTTCATTTTGACGTTTAGTTAAATATGGAAACGTCGGAAGATATAATAAGAACCAGGGAAGGTAGAAGAAGGGCTGAAAAGGAGAAGAGAGTGACAGAAGCAGACCAGGGAGTAACAGTACCTGAGAGGGAAGTAGAGGTTCGTTCAGGTGATAGTAAGAAAGAAGCGGAGAAAGTGGATGTTTCAATATCACAAATGTTCGAGTTGTTAATGAAGAAAATGGACGATAATAACAAAGAAATGAGTAACGAATTTGCAGAAAGGTTGGATAAGAGTAACAAGGAAATGAGTGACAAACTTGATAAAAACAGTGCAAAGTTTGAGGAAAGGTTAGATAGGAGTGTCAATGAGATGAAGGAGTTAAAGGAGGAGATTCGAGAGAGTGTTAACCGAATGGAGGTTAGACTAAAGGAAGACTTACAGGAAAGAAGTGAAGAACTCGAGGGAAAGGTTAAAGACTGTTATAATAAATTGGAAGATACGAGCAAGGAAATGCAGGAGAAGATTGAGTACGTGCGTGAAAAGTTAGAAAAATCAAGTAAGGAGTACACGGATAAAGGGGTGTCGCATCTACGAGTGAAGATCAACGATTTGGAAGGCGTTGTTGAACAAGAGACGGCGAATGTCAAAGGGAAGCTCGAATTATTGGAGAAACGAGTGACCAGAAACCACGGCGGTGCGGTGCCGAGCATGATGGGGTTTGCTCCTGTTCAAGAGGTGCCGAAGTTCGACCCAGATCAAGAAAAACATCCGCGGGCATTCATCGTGAGTCTTCGGAGGTATTTGAAGGGTCTTCAGATGCAGGTAGGCTGTAATTATGATGTGTGTTTAGAACAGAATGTTATACGACGGGCAATGTGTAACAAAGCAGTGACCTGGTTTTATACGGTGTCAGATGTATGTGACAATTTTGATAAGTTTGAGGAATTATTTCTAAGACATTATTGGAGTAATAGTATGCAAACATTGGTTAAACAGGACTTGATGTGGAACAGGTTTAATCGTAGTAAAGGTATGACTAGGGTAGATTATGCAATACAGCAGTTATTAGCTTTTCAACAATTTGATGAATATAAAGATGCAAGAGTAGTAATACCAATTTTAGCAGCTCAATTCGATACAATGGTGTCCGGCGAGGTGATTAAAAATAATGTCACAGAGTGGGAGCAATTTTTAAATGTTTTGCGTGCATATGACCATATAGAACGACAGGCGTGTTATAAAAGGTTTAACTACTGTCAATTTGACAGTAATGACAAATTTAATAGAAATGTCGGGGGCCGTGACGAAAGGTTTAACTACTGTCAATTTGACAGTAATGATAAATTTAATAGAAATGTCGGGGGCCGTGACGAAAATCGAAGGTACCAAAATCAACATGAACGAAATAGGTATTCCCACATAAATAAATATCGTCCTGAGTATGGGGGTCGAGAATATTATCGAAGAAATGAACAAAGACCGTACAACGGATATAATGGCGGGTATGAACGACAGGGCTACAGGAATTTCAGGGAAAACGGAAGCAATGATAAAGTAAATGGAAATTATCGGGGCGAAGAAGAATATGGAGTACGTAATGGTGGTTTGGGCACGCGAACTTATGTAAATACGGTAACAATTGAGCCGGAGAAAAAGCAAGAAGAAGTTAAAGGGGTAGAGACGATCTCGTCTCAGGATTTTTAGGAAGCAGTACCATTATCGTTAACCATCTATATTGCCATCCTAAAGAGTTCATTAGTTATCCAGATGGTGGTACGCTACATACTTCATTAATTAAAGACAATTTGTTACATAATTTGCCGTTCATAAAGGTTAAGTTGGGTGAACTTGAGTTGCATGCACTGATAGATAGTGGTGCCGAATTTTCTTTAGTAAACGAGGGGGTTGTTAATGGGAACCTTAATGCATTACGGAAACATTTAATACGGGTACGAACTGTGGAGTTAGTCACAGCAAATAAAAAGAAGATTAATTCGGTGTGTAAACAGTTGAATTATGAATTAATTTTGGGTGCTGAAGTAAAGATAAATGCAGAGATGTTAGTTATACCGAACATGTCGGTAGATTTAATTATTGGTATGAATATACTAGATGAATATGAAATGATTATTGATATGGAAAGGAAGGTGTTGACTTGCAAAGGTAAAGAGATTAAGTTATGTATAAAAGAAATAAACGAAGATTGTGGTGCTGAAGCAGAAGTAAATATTAATCAGATAGGGAGGGATATTATGGGGAAATATAATGATGATACTACGATGAAATATAATAATGAAACTACGATGAAATATAATGATGATGCTACGATGAAATATAATGATGATACTTCGATGATATATAATAATGATACTAGGGGAAAATGTAATAATGATGTTACGAAAATATGTAATGATAATATAGGGGTTGGGCGCGACGTATTGAATACTGATATGAAATATAAAAAGATTGTAGAGGAAATGCTTCAGACACATTGTAAGTTGTTAGATGATGAGCCAGGAGGGGCAGTAGGTTATGTACATAGATTGCAAGTTAAAAATGAAGATTCGTTTCATTGTAAAAGTTACCCAGTTCCACATGCGTATAGGGAAAAGGTTAGAATACAGATTAATGAAATGTTAAAGAAAAAGATAATAGAGCCTTCGTCTACGAGATTAATAATTGTGGTAGTAAAGAAAAGTACTAATGAGTTGAAGAGGAATTTATGTGGTCAACTATGGCTATACCATCCAGACTACGGAATACAATTTGTACTGCGCACAGACGCATCGGATAACGCTATAGCTACAGAATAGGTTGTTTAGATAATAATGAGTAGATATGTGTTGTGTTAAGATGTTATGTTTTATATTGCTTATGTTAAAGTTTTGGAAGAGTATTCCGAGCGTGTGTTTCCGAAGAACACAGCTCGCAAACTCTTCGAGAGGGAGATGTTATGATAAATATATGAGTAGGCCATGGAGGTACCAATGCTGCACAGCAAGCAAGTATAAGAGCATACTTTATCTATGCATCTCTTTACTAGATAATTATGTATTTATAAATTTGTTAAATGTTTGTCTTATTGGAGGTGGCATTGGAAATCATTAGAATCGTATTAAGAACGTGAACGTATAACACGTGATAAGAAAGTGAACTCCAATAGGGTAAATATTATAAATTTGAGGGTTGTTAGGGATATAGATAAACAAGGGTTGGAAAATAATTTATTCAAGTTTTAATATTTGAATCGAGCGGAGGTGTGATCGGGCTTCACCCAGAAAATCACACCCGAGCAAACAAATTAATTTAAATTTACATACAAAGATTCATATTTGGCAATTAACGTTTTGGTAAATGTAGTATTTGTGTAATTATATGAAGTTATGGAATTGGTTGTTTTATTGAAGTAAATGAGAATATTCTGAAGAATAGAAACATAAAGGAAGCCACGAAACCCTGAGATAAGAAGTAAAAGCCGAGGTATTTTAGCAAGGTATGAGAACTTTGATTTACAAGTTGCAAATCACTAGTACAATTTACCAAAAGGGACCGGTATATAGCAATATATATATAATTTGGTTGACGTCAACACATCCATTAGTGTTTTGCATGTTTACAAACAGGGTTGCATCATGGCAAATTTTACACTTCAACGGCAACAACAGTCATTAGCTATCACAAATCACGATGGTTGCTCATTGGCAAAACAGTATCGTAAACATAGTGTTTTACTAGGGAGCGGTTGTAAAAGAGGGTTGATCGTGGGACGATCCAACTGTGGCAAGACAAACGTAATGATTAGCTTGTTAGAAGACCCCAACGGCTTACGCTTTGAGAATATATATTTATATTCCAAATCCCTGGATCAACCTAAATATCATTATCTAAGAAAATTATTACGTCCTATAAGAGAAATTGGATTTCACGAATACAACGAAGGCTCACAGATACTACCACCCAAGGATGCAAAACCAAACTCTGTGATTATTTTCGATGATGTAGTGCGCGATAGTCAAAGTATAATACGGGATTACTTTTGTTTTGGGCGTCACAGAAACATTGATTGATTTTACCTGTGTCAGACATACTCCGCAATTCCAAAGCAGCTTGTTAGAGATAACTCTAATCTTATTATCGTCTTTCAACAAGATAAAACAAATCTAAAGCACATATACGACGACCACGTAAACGTCGACATGCCCTTCGAACAGTTTCAGGATATATGTGCGCATTGTTGGAATGATAATTATGGGTTTTTAGTTATAGATAAGGATAGTGATGTAAATGTCGGAAGATACAGGAAAGGGTTTGACAACTTTTTTCACATATATATTTAGATACTTACTTAAACATATTAGTGTTGGGCAAGCAACTGCAACCGAAAGATGGATAAATGGTTAGTTGGAGAACTACTTAAAAGTAGGAAAGCTGTAAAACGTAAATATGAAAGTTTAAAATCTGACATTGCTCAATCGCAGTTAGAGCTTGCAGAGCAATTTAAACCCATTTCGCAACCTATAAAAGAATTAATCACTACTATTAAAACTGAAGGTTTTCAAAGCAAAGAACTACAGAATAAATTTGAACCATCCGAATTTCAACAACAGCCTCAAAAACAAACATCGCTGGAATTTAGAAAATTACCACAAACTGAGACACCGGCAACCTCTCGTAGCAAGCTTGCATTAGCTCAACCGCAATTTTTGAAAACTGAGATCCTTGCAGAATCTTCCAATAATTTGGAAGAGAATGCCCGTAGTGAAGGCTTGCAGGGGGTGCCGTTTCAGGAGGTCGACTTGGATGATGAACAATTGGAGCAAAGCATTCGGATTGCGGAGACAACCGTTCAAGAAATGATGAGGCCTGAGGTTCTCGATCAATACTTAGACCAGTATGATGGGTTGGCTAGGAACTATATTGAAGCTCTGATACGGGACACCGAGGATCAGTTTGATTTAAAATATGGTGTACGATTTGATCTTGCGACGGATCAATTCGCTATAGGTAATAAAGAGCTTAACTTTGATGGTCAAGATATGTTTATAATGGATGGTGGAAATAAGATCACTTTCAAAGGAACACCCGGATTTTATGAATTGATGTTCAAAAAGAAACCGTTGGGATATACAAAAACGGATGAAGCAAATTATCAAGATATTGTTACTCGTTCTGCTGCTAATCATAAGAATTACGATCCTACTGAACAAATAAGTGGTAATGTTGGGAACAAATATAAAAGAGTTGTGCGCCATTTGAAGCCACCGGCTTCTAAGCGGATAGGTAAAGGTCTCCTAACTGTAAATAACAAAAAGGTTGAGTTTGTTCCCTGGAAAAATCCCAACACGCTCGTTGATAGATTGCAGATCTTAATTGCATCCCAGTTGGCTGGGCGCACGGGTCATAATAACGAAATTGTTAGTATTACTGAGGCCTTAAGGGCTGCTAAAATTATTAAATAAGGATAAATAGCTGAATCACAACCGCATGTGATCCAGAATGAGATTGGTAGCACCTGTGGTAACTTCAACATACCGATAGATAAATTTGGAAGACATCTACACCAACATCGGTATCATACTGATGAAGTTCTTCCTAAAATATACCTTGTGGAACATGGGTCAGCTCTAAGGGCGACTATGACTGATGATATGACAAAATTAGCTACTACGATTGATACAAAGTTAGCAAGCTCTAGCTATCTTACAGTGTTTTATATAACGGCGCTCAACAGTGATTCGCAGGGGCGCTATAAACTAGTTCACAGTGTTAATGCAAATTACGAATATACATACAAACTACCAACGGCAATCATAAAAACAATTAGTTTTACCCCGTCAAATACTAAAATCTACATAAACGGTGTGGAGAAGGATAAACGGTCATTGATTGGGTTACAATTGATTAACGGTGATAAAATAACTGCCGTACACACACCAAATTCGAAGAATATTTTTGCTTGTGAAGTTACTGTGCAGATTCCCATACATCAAAGCGACTAACAGATTAGGTGTGGGTTAACAATGAGTGTTAAAGCTGAAGTTGTTTCAGAACTACACAAATCGGCTAGAAAAAACTTTAAGCGTAGGCGAGTTATTATTAAGGGGTTAAACGATTTATTTTAAGCTGATTTGGTCGAAATGATACCCTACGCGAAAGTTAACAAAGGATATCGATACATTTTAGTAGTGATTAATGCATTTTCCAAATACGTTTGGGCATACCCCGTGAAGCGAAAGACGGGTCAAGCGGTAACGGAAGCGATGAATAAGGTGCTTAGAGCCTCGAAA